>VXAY01002848.1:86331-183289 GCA_013399855.1 Oxyruncus cristatus | reverse complement strand
GAACCCGCCCCCAGCACCACGGAGGGAGCGATGCCACGGCGCAGCCCCGGCGAGTCCGCGCAGGGCACCCGCCGGCCCGCAGCGCTCCCGCCCCGTCGCGCCAGTCCCGGTCCGGGCAGCGGCAGCAGAGCCCGACCGGGCGTCGATGCTCGGGATGGCGCTCGGGGCCCCGGCAGTGCTGCCCTGCGTGGCCCTGGAACTCTGCGGCACACCCCTGACCTTGGCCGTGGGTAGGCTGAGTGCCCCGTAAGGGGACCCGGCACTCCGCGCAGCCTCGGCTGCCTGTGCTGCGAGCGTCTGCTTTTGCAGCGGGTTACTCACATAAAAAACAAAACAAAACAAAACAAAATAAACAAACAAACAAACAAAACACAAAAAACCACAAACAAACAAAAAAAACCAATGCGCCTTAGTTGAACACTGCTGGGAGATCTAATTTTTTTTGGCAGTAATTTTTTATTCTCCTTTTGAGGATGATCCAAAGTAGTATCTTCTATTCTCATTTCCAACCTGTCTTTGGAGAAGCATTTTAATGTTGGCAGTAATAAAGCAGATCTGCCCGCCTCCAGATCCGTGAATGAATGAACCCGGTAAAGCTCTGTGAGCCATTTTGAACTGTTACAACAAGCCTGTTCTTTTTGACTTCATTGTGTCTGAAAACTTCCGTTTTTCGTCAGAGTTATTGATGTGTGTGTAGAAGTTCATCTGGTAGACCTGTCAAAAACAGTACGTGGATCGAACCATGATTGAGACAGGTTCAGTTTATCAGTTCACCTTGCTGTGAGCAATTCCTAGGAGGGTCAGCTCTGGTCCTGTATCCTCTGGTCCTTGTGTTCTCACTCAGTGGCTTCTATAACAACTGGCTTTGGAAATAAAATTTCAGGGAACAACTAATAATGACAACTCACCTTTCTCTTTCTGTCTTGTTTCCAGAGCAAGAGTAATGAGAAGCTCTTCCTTCAACCACAAATTAAAGGAACAGTTTCTTAGAAAGTTAGTGACTATTTATGAGGTATTTAAATAAAGGAAATTTTGCTGACTCACTTTTTGCAACAGAAACAACTCTTAAGGTGGGGTTTGACTGGGCAAATGTGATCAGATGGTTGACCTTGGAGGAGATGCTGAATCTGATTTGAGCAATACCTGAAAAACGGGAAGGAGAAAACAAACAGCCACCAAGGCCAATAAAGTGTTTGCAGTATTGCATCCTGCCTATTAAGATGCTAATCTCCTCCTTCCAAAATCACTGGTATTAGCAAGTATGATAAAAAAAGACAAATTCACACTTTGGACATGAGGACGTAAACCCCACTAATGACCTAAAGGTGGAAGATATTACTTTACACCATCTTCAAAGAACAGGAAAATATTATAGTTAAAAAAATCAACATTTCTAAGGAGCATTCCAGTAAGGAGTGATGAATGTTTTTATTAACATGATTGAATCAAATCAGTTTAAGGGGAAAGGTTATGCATGAATTGCACTGGTTACCCAGAAAACTGCTGCTGAATTTTTATACTATCCACTACGTGTTCTACTTTTTCTGAGAGAAAACTGAAGTATACATCTTTTTGAAAGGTTAAACATGTTGTCAATACTGTTGTTGATCTCTTCTGGTCTCTTAGGCTTTGAGTGTAGCTCAGAGCAACACAAAACAAATACCTGCAAACTCGTGTAATTTTAAAAGGAATTAATATGTATAATAATGTCTAAAACTACCTCTCAGTAATGCTTTCTATTCTACTGGAGAACTGTATATAGCCCTCTGTGCTGAGTAGAAACTTGTTGGCATTTCCCTCTGCAAGTGATTAGAGCTTTTGTATCTTTTTTTTTTTTTTTTAATGCCTAAAGTAAGATTCTTCATAGTCCAGATTTTCAAACCATGGATACTCTGCTTTGCAAAAACCAGTCCACTCTAACATGAATCACACTAATCATGTTTGAAGAGGTTTGCCTCTGTTTCTAACTCAATGTACCTGCTAAGATAACAGACTTAAAATCTGTCATTGAATCTCTATGAACTTGGGAAAACACAGGCTTAAATAGTTTGGAGAGAAATGGGATAGGAAAGGAAGCTTTTATGGAACAGGAAGTCAGAAGCATTTATACAGCAACCCAAGAAACACTGACTTGGAAGCTTTGACTTAAAAGAAAAATGTTGGGTTTGGAGCTTTTCAGCTTTTCTTTTTTGGAGACTTCAGTATTTCTCTGTGTATCTTCTTGGGAAGAGTTTAATTAAAAAACACCTAAAATATTCTTTTATCATGATTGAAGGGCTGCTTATTGTGGTTTAGCTTGAACCTGTCATTTTATTAATTTTAACTGATTTATAAAAAGTGGCAGCTTGTAAATGAAAATCAGAGTATCCATACAAACTTTTGTTCCTATTTTAAAAAAAAAAATTAAAAAACACATTTTTAGTCAAATTACTTATACATCTTACACATTACTTACAAACTTAGACATCATCCTTACACATAACAAGTCTGAACTGTGAAAGAAAGCAGATTCCAGGAATCAAATACTTTAAAATCTTAGGAGGTACCAGGAACAATGAAAATGAAAGACAGTGCCAAGATACAAGAAAATACCATCTTTGCTCTTTTATTCACAGCTATGCTGAGTTCACTGAAGATGCCATGAAGTGAAGGAAAATTGAAATCGTGCTACCTGTTCATCATGTATTGTGTTCTCTCCAGTCTGCAGCTATAACAGTACAGCTATAACAGAATAGAGGTACCTCTGATTCCTTGGAACAGCAAAACAGAGTAATTTAGCCAGTAGGAATATCGCTTCAGCACTCAAAATTAATTACACTGTTAAAAAAAGACTTTCCATTGTTTTTATTCTCCTAAAAACCCCCAGCATTTTAATGGTAAATATTCACTGTTACACTTTTTCATTTTAACATTCAGATACTTTTTGTTTTCATAAGTCCTTGGCATCTATTTTAATCATGTGAATAACAAAGGAGTAAAAGGATCTTTTTCTGTAAATTACATAAAGTACATTCCACTGTGAAAGGTAAAAGAAAAAATTACTTCATGGGGCATTGTCTTTCTGTAATTTTCTTTTTATATCTGATTTATTTACTCTAAATCTATTGTTACTGAATTCGAAATGAGGCTTTGAACAGAAGAATTACTGTTATTTTAATATTTTAACTCTTTTAGTGTATTTTGCTTCTGAGGTTTGGTTTCTTCCTCCTTCTTACTGCCCATTTCTATTAATAGAAGTTTTTCAGAACAAATCCTGGCTGCCATCCCATGTTTGCAGCTCCAATGGCTTTAAACTACTCCATCAGTAACACTGGGGGTCTAAAGCCATTCCAGTTGTTTGCAGCAGAGTTTGCAATCATATCCGTGTTACTTGACAACACAGTGGATCCGTGGTATTCTCAATTTTGTTACTTTTCACAGCTAACAATTATGAAAAGTCACTTTTATCTACATGATAAGTACATAAAACCTCAAAGACTCAAAGTAAGTAGATTGATTGAATGAGATAATTTTTAAAATGACCATGTGGGTGAACAGAAGCAGTGACAAGTATTTCCTTGTCATTTCATACCTCATCTGGCTACTTCGACAATCTCACCTTGCATTCATTAAGCAATTTCTGTTTAGCAGTATTCGTCCTGTCAAAACAGCTTACAAAATTTCTCAGTAGTGAGAAAAAATGCCTTTTAGAAACAGGGAAATAGTATTTTCTTCATTTTATGGGAAAGAATATGTCTGTTTCTGTTTTACAAGCAAAAGAAAATGTAGTTTATTCTGTAGTCTGATTTGTTATTCTCTACTAAGAAAATCAGACCATCCTTGCTGGTGCAAATAATGAATCTGAAGAGAAAAAATATTTGTTCTGAGCAGCTGACAAATGTCAGGATGATGTTGATGTTACTCTCTTGAGGTGAATTGCAGAGGCTGTGAATGTGATGGGTTAATAAAAAGACCCAATGTTTTTACTTCCATACTTCATAAAGAAAGCAGAGACATTACAAAAATATACAAAGAATAAAATAATTAAAGTGTATGACAAGACAGTTTGTTATAGTTAACCAAATTCTGGAAACTTGAAATAAAGAGGATGAAAGAGAAATCATAGTAGTTGTATCCAGTCCTCAGGTAGAAATCAATTTCACCCTAGCTACTCCTTTCTGAAGAGTACTTTTCAGGTTTCTGGAAAAAGGTTTTTCTTTTTCTTTTCTAACTTTGTCATGCAGAGTCCTGCTGTGTCTCACCTAATATATTTGCTTAAAGGCACACCGGTGGCTACTTTTTTACCTGGTTAAAAACAAACAAGTTTGGTTATGTTGGCATTACTGTAAAGAGTCACTGAGAGCAGCAATGGCAGAACATGGAAAACCCTATTATGTTATAGCCATTGCTGTAAGGTCACAGCAAAGTATGCAAATTTGGTACAGGGAAGGGTGAGAGAGAGACCAGTTTTTATTTCTAAGCCAACCAGACAATGTCTAAAAGTTTTCTACAGAAGCTTGTGAACATTTTATCCTGAACAAGTTTCTCTGTAACTTGAAGGACCCATGTTCAGCTTGGTTAAGAACTTGTAGAGAAAGCTTGATTTAAGCATGTGAATTTGACCTCATTCCCAAGGTTGTTGAGAAAACCACTGTTTTAACAAAAAAGAGGAGCTAAATGAGTTTAGTGGTGGAGTTTCCCTAGGCAATGCACAAGGTAGCTCTACAAGGATTATGAAGTGATGATCCTTATAGCCTCCCAGTATAAAGTTGACATGGTCACAAAAGACTTTATCAACATGAAAATATCTACCTTTGTCAAAAAAAAAAAAAAAAAAGACTTGAAAGCCTCAAACCAACCTTTTGCAAGCAATATAAAAAAAAGAAAAAAAAAAGAAAAAAGATGTTTTCTAGGCAGTCAGATATTTCCATGACTCTAGCTTTGGCAGAAAACACAGCCCTTTGTCTGAATAGAAAATTCTGACCAGTCTAACTAAAATCTTCTTTAAAAAGTAATAATAGATAAGATATTTCAGAAGATTGTATGGATGTTGAGTTACAACCTTTGGGTTTGTAACCAGCACAGACAAATTAGGAATGTTCAAGGCAGGGTAAAAACTGTTAAAAAAGCTGTTAAAAAAACCTGTTAAAAATGCAACAGAGAACCAAGTAAAATAAAAAAGCTATTTTCATTCACTATACAAAATCTTATCACATAGTTGTAAGAAAAGACAAGATCATACACAGAAAAAACAGTGAAAGTAGCAGGAATGAAATAGATGAGATAATTGGAAGTGGACAGTGCTTGCAGGATTTTACAGTGGACCACCAGAAACGTACGTGTAAGCCATTTAGGATTCAGTTCAGACCTGCCATGCACTGTATTTAGAAAATGAGGAAGAAAAAGAAAATAATATTAAAGTACTTTTGAATTTGTCCAAGTATGGGAATTAATTGCTATAAAAAAGAAACTCAGAGATTTTACCTGATTTTACTCTTTCTTTACCATCAATATATTTAGAATGACATTTTGTAATTGATCTTGGCTGTGACTGAGCAGCACATACGCACTATGTATTTCCCATATCTTTGCTGTATGATTATTTTTAAAAGAGTAAACATGAGTCAAACCATTCATGTCCTGTTATTTAAAAAAGGCTAAAAGAAATTGGAACTGTATTGAATGAGAAAATAGTGAAAGTAAATGAATGTATAATAATGACTGCTAGAGCAATGAATATTAGGCAGTAATTAAGTATTTTTATTTCTGCACCTGTTGGATAACAGTCCAAAATCAGTGAAGATAATGAAAAAAATTGTAACAGTTGGTTAATAGCTAATGCATCTGCTGTGCTATATATCCTAAGTCACTGGAGATGAAAAGTCTTTTTTATTTTTAAATAGAAAAGATGATGGGTGACACAAAGACTTTCCAACAGGAGCTGCAGAATGTTAACAGTGGTCAGTTCTACTCTTGGCAACCAGAGTCATGTTTCATGAAAGATGCATTTCTGCATCCTGGATGAGGCTTTCCAAACAAGCTCTTGCTGTTTGCATGGTAATGAAGCACTCCCAATAGGTGTTGAAAATAGTCAGCAGGACTAATGAGATATTAGCACACGACTCAAATCAGTATGCCAGCCACATTTCACATGCTGCAGTCAGTGCCAGCTGCAGGGATGAGAGGTCATGTTCCGTTTAATTACCCCCTTCCCCCAGGATTGGTGTGAGCAGTGCAATTGTGCCAGCATGGCATTTGCGGGTTGGATAGTACAAGTGCAGGGGTGTCTCAACCCCAAAATAAAAGGTGGTGCATCTGACTTCCGTAGGGGAAGAGGCAGGAAGAGGGTGGCAGGGACGCTAAAGAAAGAGATGACAATTATGTGTGAGAAGTAAGTGTTTCCAGGGGCAGCGGTTTCCCACTCCACTTTGTGATGTGAAGGAATGCTACATGGTCATTACTCAAAGGAAACATCCTGTGCAACTTCTTACTTGAAACCGGGGATTTTTATTCTTCTAGCTGAAGAAAATAAGGTGAGAGAGAACAAATGATGTAACAAGAGAAGGGAAAAAGTGTGCGGTAACAAAGAAAGGAAAAGAATCCCCCAAAAACATGAAGAAACTTGATATCTAAAGATGGGGGTTTAGAGTTTAGAGACAGAGTTCTGGGTTTATCTCTGCCTCTGGATCTCCATTCTCTGAGGCAATGGGGTGAAGGAGTTGGTCTTGTTTTTCCTTCAGAAAGCATCTGTTCAATGCCATTTAACTCCTTCTGGTTTCTCTGGACTCATCTCCATGTCTCTGTGCTTTGAAATGCTTCCTCACCCTTGTCCTTTATACCAAATAAAATTGCGCACTATACAAACTATCTGTTGCATTTTTAAGGGCAAAAGGGTTTCTTACCAAAAGTGGGTTTTAAATTCCAAGTCTCACTAGCAAATCCAGAATATGACCTAAACAAAGCCCCAGTGCTTCCCACAATGGTGCTTGGTAGGTCCTTTCCTTTACCCATTGACAGAACTCAGCATACTGTCACTTTGCCTTAAAATATATCTTTTAGTAGTTCTGGGTTGTTTTCAGATACTCAGTTTTTTTCTAGATACAGTTTTTTTGGTCAATAGGGAAAAGCAATCCTCTAAAGAAATAAATATTCCTCTCCTTTCCACAAACCAGCCGCTTTCAATACGTGTTGTTGCAAGGGCTGGACAGGTCAGAGCATGACTGTGCTATAATGTGCAGCGTCTGTTCTTCATATTGGCTCCAGGCCCTGTGAAGTCAGTGGGGGCTCAGCCAGACAAGACAATGAAAAGGGAAAGACTTCTGCAGGAATCTGCAGTCAGACATATGGACTTCACTGAAATATTCTTCCTTGTGTGTGTGAAGCAACAGATTTCCGATTTCTGCCACTGTGGAAAACAGAAACTTAATTCAGCCAGTGTGCATGCTGTTTTCTTTCACCTAGGGGAAGTTTTAAGGTCTTTTCCTTGTAGTAATTAACAGCTTTGCAACCCCACAGTGCCTGCAAAGGCACTGTGAAACAAAGAAGGTTCAAGTAGACTTGGTGGAGAGGAAAGTCCAGTTTCTGGTTTCACTGCTCTCTGGACAAATGAAAAGACCTTTCTAAGCAGAGCACACTGGCAGAAAATAACATAGTGTTCATTATTACACTTAATTAGTGTAATCTTAAGTGCTGGGTTCAATTTGAAGACAGGATACTTAATGGATTGAACTGTGGTGCAGTTCTCTGCAAATCAGCAGATTTTTACAAGCATACATATGTAAGAATGTAAAAATCAAACAATTCGTATTTATGCATAGAAGAAAATGTACATGGATTCTAGGCATAAGTATTTTGTTTGAAATCTCTGTGTGAAAATGATTCAGCAGCAGCTAAATTGTAAAGATAGAATGCTAAAGTCTCCTCACTTATGTTAAGCTCATGCCATCTGAGAAATAGGAGCACTGATGTGCTGTTCCACAAGCCATATGAAGTGAAAGAGACAGCAAAACTCTGTCCCATTTTTAGAATTCAGTTTTTGGAAGAATTTTCCACTGCTGAAAGGGGAGTAGCAGTGGGAGGTTTGTGAATGGTCTAGATGATAAACAACTTGAATCACACACAGGCTGAGGAGTCACAGTGGTTAAAATCCTCACCCCTTTGAAGCTGACGGGAGACTCGGCAGCAGAACAGAAGAAAACAGCCTTCACAAGTGCTGGTTTGGCTTTCCCTGCAACGTTGCAAGAGCTTTGCAAATTGTTCTGTTGGCAAAACAAAGAGAGTGTTGTGGAAGGAGAAGGAAAAACAGGAGCTATTTCTTCCATTGCAAGTGACAGTCAGAAATGCTCACTGATCTCCTGCATCATTATTCTCCCCTGGAACCAAACTTTGGATCTCAGGTGGGAAATTTTCTTGACATGTGGAGACAGATATCTTTAACCCATGAAACTAAAGGCAAACTTTGAAACCAAAGTGCCTCCAGGAAGAGCAAAGCCAGGACCAGCTTTAAGAAACATGGTTCATGCATACACACTTGCAGTTGGAAGTCTGGCTGGAACATGATCCACCATTCACACTAGAAGGATTTCAACACTGAGAGAATAATACCTATTAGTCACCACCAGAATTCTCTTTTTCAATACTTCTTACTTGAAAATATTTTAGAAATTATCCTTATTGGGAGAAGCTGTTTGAGCAACTTCTAGTAGATTAAAGAAGTTCAGCTAAGATTGGTTTGAAGTGCCACCTTCTTTTTGCTGCACAAAGAGAAGTCCTAGGACAATGAAGAAGGATAATTAAGAAAAATATGAGAGCAAATGACTTCAGAAGTTGTGTGCATGCCAGCAGTGGATAAATGGTTTGCCGACCGAGGTATAATAAAAAAGTCCTCACAAAGGTATATTGGTATAATCTGAATGTCCTTTTACTGTGCACCCAGTACTTGAAAAAAGGAAGTATTGCTAGATACAGAAGGAACTTCTGGCATTTCATGTACACATATTAAAAAATATTTGAAAACATTAGTATGAAAAGGCAATGAATCTCTCTGCTATGACTGTCTGTGTCTGTGAGAGATAAGAGGTCAGGAGGAAGGAGAAAGAACAGTAATTTCTTTTAAATTATTCTTGTAATCCATTTACTTACAGCACAGCACCTACAAAACACCTTGCAACAGATGGGGAGACGCTCTGGCAGAACGACACACCCTCATTTTTCCATTTTCTTGCAATTCACTTTCTTTACTAAAGTACTAAGTTCTTCCGCTCAGATGTTGTTACAGTGTCATGCTAATAGGGACCTCTACTCTTCAATGCAATAGAAATTAATAACATTAAGGAATGATTAGCATACTAGAATTCACATGGTTAAACATGTGCATGTGAAATCCTCTGTGAGCTTTTGCTTTAGAATTTCTACAGCTCACCACAGTGGCTCCAAGAGCCACAAAGTCCCCCGTGGTGGAAAAAGCTGCAGGACCCACCACGCACTCAGCCTTCCACTGGCCACCACCGGGACCAGCCATTCCATGCCACCAGCCTTGTCCTACATCAGAGGACAGGAATTATTGGGAAAGATTTGTATTTTTTACATTTTTGTTTCACCTAAAGGAAGATATTCTGGTCAAACTTATGCAGCTCAGCTCTGTTTCCTGAATTTTGAAAGCAAAACTTCTCAGGAGCATAAACAATGGGCATTTAAGCTAGAGTCTTAAAAGCGAATAAATGTTGCTTGTGTTATGTCTCATAAAGCTTGAGAAGATGCAGCTCATAAGTTATGAGGAAGACTTAGGGACAGTCCGTGAGGCTCACAGCAACACTGGGGACAGCAGAGGTGGCTACAGTAAGTTCTGGGGGCTGAGTATGAGACCAAGCTGGGCAGAAGGTTCCTGGACTCAGGGACACCCAAGCAAGGGTTTAGAGGAGAAGCCGTACTATGAACGGCTGAGGTCACTTGTTCAGCTTGGAGAAGCCCTCATATCTGTCTGCAGGTTCCTCGTGAGGGTCAGTGGAGGGGCAGGCACTGATCTCTTGTCTCTGGTGACCTTTGACTAGAGTGACAGGACTCTAGTGAACAGCATGAATCTGAGTCACGAGAGGTTTACATTGGATAGTAGGAAAAGGTTCTTCCCCCGGAGGGTGGTTGGGCGCTGGAACAGGCTTCCCAGGGAAGTGGCCACAGCACCAAGGGTGACAGAGTTCAAGAAGTGTTTGGACAACGCTCTCAGGCACATGGTGCGACTCTTGGAGTGTCCTGCGCAAGGCCAGGAGATGGACTTAATGGTCCTTGAGGGTCCGTTCCAGCTCAAGAGAGTCTGTGATTCTGTCATTCAGTGAAGGGCTGAGAGTCCCGCAGGAACCGGCAGCTCTGGCAGGCGGGACTGATGTGCCCGGGGCGTTGCCAGGGGCAACGGCGGCAGATTCCGGTAACGCCGGAATCTTCCTTCGGCGAGGAAGGCGACAGCGGCGACAGCGATGGCAGTACGGTGAGTCCTGGGGGCTGAGCTGTAGAACGAGCTGAGCAGGGGGTTCCCCGAGTCAGGGACACCCGGGCGGGAGCTGAAAAACTCGCCAGGAACACGGGCTGTCGGGGCGAGGCGATGCCAGGGGAAAGCGCGGGAAGTGCTAGGTGGCTCCAGGAGCGCGCGGGCACATAGGATATAACCAGGATATAACCAGGATATAACCAGGATGCGGGGCGGCAGGAAGGGACGCTGAATCCTCACCGGGGAAGAATCAGGAGAGGCATCCTTCTGTAACGAAATTGGTGTAACAAAAATGGCTGAGACCCCCGCCTGCAGGGAACCCCAGAGTCTGGAAGCCCCCCGAAGGCAGAGGTGGGTGTCACAGGTACAGGTGCGCCCAGACGGATAGCATTCAGAGCAGGTTGCTGTGTTGTATTAGGAGCTCACCTGGCAAAGTTCTGTGTGGGAATCAGTGGGAGATGCATCATTTTCTGTACTCATGGGCCTGTCTTCAAGTCCTTGGAAGTGGAAAATAAGTTACTGTTCAAGCCTGAGATGGCAGGCCTGATCAACTCACAAGACATGTGAGACTGGACTCTCACCTCTGCTTGGAGTAGAGAGAGGAGTGACCCCCTTGCTACTGATGGGCCCCTACATAACAGATATGACACTCTGGGACTGGTAGGAGAAGACTCCCCAACAAGTTGTCAAGACCAAGAAAAGGACAGTGCTACAAAGTAGGAGCAATCAGACACCCGTATTAGAATGAGTGCCGTCAAAAAAAGCACAAAGGGCATGGAAAAAAATCAGAATCCTGAAGGTTGGAAGAGCAAACTTAAACATGTTCAAGGATTGGGTGAATTAGATCTCTTGGGAAACTTCTTTAAGGACAGAGGGACTGACCAGACCTGGCAAGTCTTAAAGGCCACTTTTCTTAGAGCTCAGGAACTTTCCTTCACAATGTGTAGGGCATAGACAAGGCAGGCCAGAAGCCAGCATGGCTAAGCAAAGGTCTGCTCCTCAAATTGAGAAGAAAGAAGGAAATGCACAGTTGGTGGAAGCAGGGACAGGTGACCTGGGGAGTGTATTGGGATACAGTTCAGATGTGTAGGGACAGGGTAAAGAAAGCCAAGGCACAGATGAAACTGGATTTGGCAAGCGATGCGAAGAATAACAAGAAGAGATTCTGTAAGGGCATAGATCAGAAGAGAAAGGCCAAGGAGATAAAGGCCCCATATAGATGAGAAAGGAGAACTGTTAACAACAGATATGGAGAAGGCTGAGGTACTCAATGAGATTTTCACCTCAGTTGTCACTGGCTGGGAGTCAGCCTTCCCACATCTCTCAAATTCCTGAAACCTTTAGGTGGGAGTCAGAGGAGTGAAGTCCCTCCCACTCTAAAGAAAAGGCATATTCTGGACCACTTGATGAAGCTGAACAACCACAGTTCTATGGGGCCTGACAACATGCATCTCAGTGTCCTGAGGCAACTGAGCTCTGTCATTGCCAAGCTGTTCTCCATCATATGTGAAAAGTCATGGCAGTGAGGCCACATCCTTGGTGACTAGAAAAAGGGAAACATCGCTTCTATTTTTAAAAAGGGAAGTAGAGAAGACTTGGGGAATTACAGACTAGTTATCCTGATCTCTGTGCCTGGGTAGATGACTGCAACTGTCAACAAGTCACAACCACTGCAATTTGATGCATGTCAGTGCTGTGAGTGAGCAAGTGGGCAGCTTGGTCCTGATAGGAATTTCTAATCCTTAATGCTCTGTGGCAGTCCTAGTCATGGAGTGACACAGGGAGTGTAGTGTACAGGGTAGAGGACAACTGTAGTTCAATATAAAAACTGAATAGTTTGTCTTGGTCCAGTAATTAATTTTCCAAATCACTTCTGTTGTTCGAGAAAGCTCCTCTATGCACCAGTGTTACTTGAAAGTAACAGTGTTCTTGGTCCACCATTGTTTTTCAGTGTCTTTGGTAATCTTTGGATGGGGTCTGATGAGTTTGTAGCATGTACTCCCACTGCAGGTGTTCAAAGGTGAGGCTATTTACAGAGCATACCATGGGGACAAATTTCTCAATAGAGGCTTTGCAGACTGCTTTTAAAGTCTGTAAGGAGGAAGAAGAAGAAAATAGGCTTCTCAGAGGCTTGCTACCAGTGTTAGTTTTGGATTGGCATCATAGGCAGTCTCTTTGTGATTCAGCAGAGTGGTTGTAAACCAACTTCAGTTATCACTATCACCTTGTGAGAAGAATGGTAAGATAAGAAATTATTCTGGTGGATATTTGGAGTAAAGTGTGAAAAAATGGATGATTTGGAAGAACAAGATGTTATCTAACATGATAACCCACTTGTGTTTTTGGTACCAGGGCAGAAAGGATTTTTTTTCCTTTCATCTTCGGTTATCATAGTGTGGAAATGCAATATAGGGAGAAAAGGCACACCCATATAAAATATTAGGTACAATCTTTTATAGATGAGTGTAACATAGAACAGGATGAGAAAAGCAACACTAAAGCTTCTAGGCTGTTATGCTCATGACCTTCAGCGGTCCTGAAGGGTCTTTTTAGATTTTCAGATGCCTTTTCGGATGCTTGGCCCCAAGTTTGATGGTTGGATTTGAATTTATTTTTAAAATTGCTAGTAGGAGCAGTTCTGGTGTGAAGTGTTCTAATTCATGGCACTAATAGCACACAGTAGTACCATTCTTGGTAGGGTGTTCTACCTGTCCCTGTGACCATCAGGACCGTGGGATGTCTGCCGGGATCGGCTCCTTGTTGCCTGGGTCTCCCGGGAGGAAACCTGGCGACCCTGCTGATGCCGGTCGCTCCTCCCCGAGCGCGCTGAGGCATCCTGTTCAGGCCTTTCAGCATGGTCCTCATCACTAGAAGTGTCAGTAGACGTGTCTTCAGCCCAGCTCTGCTGCCGGCTCCTGCTGCTCGAGGAGTCGTAGTCCTGGGCTTGCTGACCCCTGCTGTGGCTCCTGTGGTGCCGCCTTGAGGACCTGCTTCGTTCCCTCTCTCGGGCCCTGGCACGGCCAGTGCTGCGCTCCCTGCTGGAAGAGCTGCGCTGCTGGCGGCCTGTGGAACGATTCCGCCTCCTTCCTGCAGAGCGGCGCCGAGCTCTCTGTCCTCGATTAGGCCTGACAAAACTGATGTAGTGCCCTATGGAGTACACCTCATAATTGTTGTCTCCCACCTTGCGGAGGAGGTACTGGAAAGGCTCCCGGCAGATCGGGCACACAGCTGTGCTGCGGGACCATTGCAATATGCAAGGAAAGCAGAAAGCGTGGCTGCACCAGCTCACAGAGACTTGGTCGTTGATGTTGTCCATGCAGATCGGGCACATTAGATTCTCTGTGTCATGTGAAGACGCAGCCTGGGGCACCTGATTGGTGCTGGCAGCAGGGGACGAGGTGCCGTCTCCCGGTGAGCCCTCCTCCAATGCTGTGTGGCACTGCAAACCAAAGACACAGAGAGCTCTGACCTGCCCTGGAGACACTGCCCTTTCTGCACTTTGCAGAAAGCAGCCAAGCTGCCCCAGCTGAGTGCTAAAGAGCTCCTGCTCAGCCTTGGGTCTGTGCTTGGGCTGCCACAAGTACCAGGGACTATCCTGGGGCAGATGAGTGACACCAGAGGTGTCTTTGCATGTGACAGCTTTCAGAGGAGGGTAGTGACTGACCTCTCTGACATGAGCAAGCAGGAATTGGGAAGGCGAGGAAGAGGTTCCTGGCCTCTCAGCAACAGCATCTGGAGCCTGGGTGTGCGGCACGTCCATACCAGGACCCCAGGCCCTGCTGCTGTGACTGCCCTGCAAATCCTCTTTATGCACTCAGAAGGCAGCCAATGGGATGGGGTTCCATCCTCTCCTCAACTGCAGATGTCTGTTCCCACGGGAGGAGTGTGGGCCCTCTTATCCTTCAGGGCTGCCCCACACCACAAAACAGATTGTCACACATGTCACAATGACCGTGGTGATATCACAGTGCTTTCAGGGACTACCGATAGAACACACAAGCCTTGGCCTCAGGGAACAAAAGCTTCTCAGATAGCTCATCTCACTAGACTGACTCCCTGTCAAACAGAATTCCCTTGCTGTGTTTTTCATATAAAGCCACAGGCCTCACTGTTCTGTGTTTTTCATATAAAGTCACAGGCCTCACTATTCATGCCCAGCTCTATGTTCTATTTTAGGAATAAACCATCTCAAGGCATTTCTTCTAGCTTATAGTTTCTAGCTTGTTACTCTCCCAACCTTGGGCAGCCTTGCATAGGTCTGTTTGCATTTTTGGATGCATTTTAAAATGGAGAATAGATCCTACACCTCAAGCTTGACAGTTGTATTTGACTTTATTTTTGAATTGCTAGTAGGAGCAGTTTTGGTGTGAAGCATTCCAATTGATGACACTAGTAGCAGGGCATACAGTATTACCCATCTTGGTAGGGTATGCTACCTGTCCCTGCGCCTATCAGGACTGTGGGACCTCCTGTGGGACTGGCTTCTTGCCACCCGCAATTCCCGGGAGGAACCCCGTCGTTCTCTCTGGCGGCGCTCGCTCCTCCCTGCCCGTTCAGGCCTTTCAGCATAGTCCTCATCACTAGAAGTGTCAGTAGATGTATCTTCAGCCCAGCTCTGCTGCCGGCTCCTGCTGCTCGAGGAGTCGTAGTCCTGGGCCTGCTGACCCCTGCTGTGGCTCCTGTGGTGCCGCCTTGAGGACCTGCTTCGTTCCCTCTCTCGGGCCCTGGCACGGCCAGTGCTGCGCTCCCTGCTGGAAGAGCTGCGCTGCTGGCGGCCTGTGGAACGATTCCGCCTCCTTCCTGCAGAGCGGCGCCGAGCTCTCTGTCCTCGATTAGGCCTGGCAAAGCTAATGTAGTACACCTCGTAATTGTTGTCTCCCACCTTGCGGAAGAGGTACTGGAAAGGCTCCTGGCAATTTGGGCAAACAGGTCTGATGCGGGACCATTCTAGTATGCAAGAAAAGCAGAAAGTATGTCTGCACCAGCTCACAGAGACTTGGTCCTTAATGATGTCCAGGCAGATTGGGCACTCAGAACCACGTGGAGGCGCGGCCTGGGGCACCTGGTTGGTGTTGGCAGCAGGGGAAGAGGTGCCGCCTTCTGGTGAGACCTCCTCTGCCATCTGGCACTGCAAACCAAAGAGACAGAGAGCTCCTGACCTGCCCTGGAGACACAGTCTGGAGATGCAGTCTGCAGAAAGCAGCCAAGCTGCCCAAATCAAGCACTAAAGAGCTCCCACTTGGCCTCGGGACTGTGCTTGGGCTGCCGCTAGTACCAGGGAATATCTGGGGCAGATGAGTGACACCAGAGGTGTCTTTGCATGTGACAGCTTTCAGAGGAGGGTAGTGACTGACCTCTCTGACATGAGCAAGCAGGAACTGGGAAGGCAGGGAAAATGGTTCCTGGCCTCTCAACAACAGCAGTCAGAGCCTGTGTGTGCAGCAGTTGGGACCAGCTCCCCAGGCTCTGCCACTGTTGCCTCTTGGCAAATCTTTTTATCCCTTAGAAGGTAGCCAACAGGATGCAAGTCCATCCTCTGCTCAACTGCAGATGTTCCCACGGGAGGAGGGGAGGCACTCTGATCCTTCAGGGCTGCCCCACACCAAGGATTGATGTCACATGTGTCACAATGACCCTGAGACGACATCAGAGAGCTTTCAGGAATCACACCCAGAAGGCACAATGATTGATGTCACACGTGTCACAGAGATTTTCTGGTGACACCTCAGGGTTGTCAGGGACTACCCATAAACACACAGGCCCTGATCTCAGGGAACAAAAGCTTCTCAGATAGCTCATCTCACTAGACTGCCTCGCTGTCAAGCAGAATTCCCTTGCTGTATCTTTTGTATAAAGTCACAGGCCTCACCCTTCATGTCCAGAACTGGTTTGTTCGAAATAAGTAATTTCAAGGCATTTCTTACTCTGCTGGCTTTCCAGGTCTGGTCCAACTCCATCTGTTCAACAGTGGGGAGGCTTCACCTGGAGTACTCTGTCCAGTCTTGGGCTCTCCAACACAAGAGAGGTGGACATACTGGAGAGCATCCAGCAAAGGTCCACAAGGATGATGAAGGGACTAGAGCATCTCTCATATTAGGACATGCAGAAAGTGCTGCCTCCAGGCTGCTCAGCCTGGAGAAGACTGTAGGGAGGATCACTTTTCAAGGCGTATCAATACCTGAAGGGAGGATGGAGCAAAGAGTGAGCCATGCCCTTGTCAGGCGTGCTTAGTGACAACAGGCAAAACACAACAAAGCTAAAGGCTTCCCTCTGAACATCAGGAAACCATTTTTGCTGTGAGGGTGACTGAGCAGTGGCAGAGGTTGCCCAGGGTCCTCATGGAATCTCCCACCTTGGAGATATTCAAAAGCTGTATGACTGTGGTCCTTGGGCACCATCTCTGCTTGAGCAGAGGAGCTTGGACCTGATGACCTCTGGAGGTCCTTTCACACATCAAACATTCTATGATTTTGTGACTCAAAGCACACTTGTGCAAGCTAAGGAAGCATGTCTAGGTTGCCTGATATGGGAAGATTTGAATGTTCCTATATGTTCATGAAGAGTCAGGTTTGACTCGTGAAAGTTGATCATCCATGAAGTTGACATATCTTTTTTTTATTTCAGGGCTTTTATACAGTTATTGCACAGAAAACCAACAAGCAAAACAAAAGCATGAGGACTGTGTAGAGCTAAACATCTCCCTAAAGGTATTGGTTACGTTTTCATACTATGTGTTGGACATGACCCATCAGGTCACAGTTTACAACTAATGCAACTTGCTGCATGTCAGTGCTGTGACTGAGCAAGTGGGCAGCTTGATCCTGATCTGAATTCCTTAGTGGCAGCATCCTAATATTCTGCTCTGTGGTGGTTCTAGTCATGGAGTGGCAAAAAGAGTGTACGGAGTAGAGGATGACTGTAGTTCAGTACAAAAATTGAACACAGTTTGTCTTGGTACAGTAATTAATTTTTTGAATTACCTCTATCTTTTGACAAAACTCCTCTTCATACCAGTCTTACTTGAAAATAACAATTTGCAAGATTCCTGCTAAGGCTGTTGAAACCCTGTTTCCACACATTTCCAAACTGGACCCTGTACCATCAAATATAAAGGCCAAGAGAAAGTGCTATTTAATCCTTCATGGTCCTTCAAATAAGTGGAACTATCAATGCAGATTAATATCTCTGCAATTAAACCTGCTTACTCACCATTCTTAAGTACATTTTACATAGGATGGTTATCATGGTTGCATGCAGTGACCCTCACCTCTCCAAAACAATTAAGGAGAGATGTGACTGGTATCCTGGGGACAGCATTAGGAGTACTGAAGAGCATGAATGCTGAAGTCCTAGCAAACAAAATAAAGTCAGTGCCAAGTGATTTGTACCAATTGGATCAGAGGAACTAACCAATTGCTCTTATCAGATATATTACCTCAATGGGAAAGGATTGATGAAAAGGATCATCAATTAATAGTGAGTACTCCAGGTGCAGCCCATACCAATACCTCTTAGTTGTATTCAAGCTCAGTTGTGAATACAACTTGCTGCAGCAGCAGTTGTAAGGGAAGATGATGGGGGTATCTTGCCTGCTGGAATTCATAAAGTAATATGAAATAATGCAAATAAATTTGAAAGAAAATGTCAGTCTTAGTGGCATCTTCACTTACAACCCTACTAACAAGTAAAACTTTTGTTCTAACAATATGCAATGCTTTGGTGTATATCACATACCCCATCGTTGTACTGGGGTTAAATCACCAGAGAATATACTCTATCCTATATAACACAGAGTTATGGGTCCAACAAAATGGGAAAAAATAGCTGATTGTCAATGTTGGTGCATGTGTTGCATGGGAACAATGGGGATTTATTTGTGAAATACCATTAGGGTGAACAAAATGTTTGTCAGTTTGCAATACGTCCTGATGAAATCCTTGAACCTGTGCTTATACACGTTAGAAAGGGATGTATGAGAACTATTTGTGATTCCATACTTAGACAAAACATCCCTAGAGAAATAAGCAAACATCTGCATTTGTGCTTTTACCCAAATTAGGGGCTTCTGTCACAACCCATGAATTGCTACAATCTAGCTACACATCCTGTCAAAATTTACTGCCCACCCCCATTGGAATGAGCCTTGCACTGGTGAAAAAAATTACTGCAGTACAACCACCTATGTCGACTGCTGGAAAAAATGGGCAAAGAACTGTAATCACCGTTCGTCACGATATAGAAAAGATACACCAAAGATACACTTGGAAAGAATAAACGTGTATAACATCAGTGGTGGGACTTTTTTTCATGTAGTTACCACCACCAACAGGAATTCTAAATCTAATGCTGCACTCTATTGGAATTTGCCTTCTTTATGTCGTTATGCTTATTGTTGAATATTGTTTTATATCTTAGAGCGTGCATATTAGCATTGTCACACAGACCTTTTCAGGTGTACATATAAAAAACCCAAATCAATTAACCTGATCAAAATTTTCCCTTGGTTTGTAATTGGAGCATAATGTATCTCTGTTAAAAGCATAGAGGCAAGAAGTGACCACAACATCACTCTGGAACAAGAGAGATCAACTTTAATCGCAGGGTGCATTGTGGTGGTACTGGAGGTAGTGTAAACAGGTCCCTTGTTGAGGCAACAGGTAAATCCCTGCTGGCCTCCTTTGCCTTCGCAGGGGCCCTGAAACAATAGATGTGAGGCTCTGGAACTTGAGGGCCAGGCAAATGACAATGTAGATGAAGATCCACCCCTGGGGTTGCCTAGGGCAAGTCAGTGAACCCCACATATTAAAACTGCCTCAAGTTCATTTTCACCAAAGTCAAACTTTTAGCAGCAAAAATTACTTTTTTATTTTCTTTGTAATTCCATGAACATTAGGGTGAGCAGGAGGCACTGCTCTGCAAGTTTAAAAGCCCACTAAAAAGTTTATAGAGTTTTTATACCCCAAATCCAGATTGTGTCTAATTAGCGTCCTCTATCACACAACAATATTCAAATCCTATGCTTCCAATAATCACCTCCAGAAGAATGAAATTTTGGTATTTGTTCCCCAGGAAAGCTGTTACAGATAGGCATTTCATGGTTTCCTTTTTTCTTTTGTTAAATTAAAGCAATATTTTAAATATCCTGAATATAAATTTTCTTTGCCTCTTTTATTAAAAGGTCTGAAGGAAAAGCAGGAGATGGTCTTATTTCCTTAGCAACAGAGTCAGGTGTGATTTATGCCACTGTGTATTCCTGCAGTTGTCTCCAAGCAACAAAACAAACTGCAGTGCCAACTCTTGTAGGCACAATATAAGGAAAGGGCTGAGGGAAAACTTTGGATCCTGAATATCTATCCCTGGCATCAAAGAGGAGGCAAGACTGTACAGACGTGGGTTTTTCATAGAAATAAAGAAATAATCTAAGCATATCAGTTCAGCCTGCCAAATCCTCAGTATGCAACGAATAATCTACTTTAAATCAGTTTGGGAGACAGCTGAAGATATGCCTTAACGCTTTTACCAAGGCTTTACCTTAGCTTATGAAAGTGCTACCACTCTGTCTCCTGTCTCAGAGCTCAGAGGAGTCTACTCAGACGCTCTGTTCAGCAGTTCTTGTAGAAAATGGAGTAATTGCATAGAAAAAAAAAAACAGTAATAATTTACTGTTAAAGTAGTTGCCAGAATTTGCCAAACTTAATTTGCCATTTCAAAGCTGTTTCCTCTTTGAAGTAAAGAGGCTTGCATCTACGATTATATCATGTTGGCAAACACTGTGTTTCTAAATAACAACTGTAAAGCTAGTGAGGCTTGCCAAAAGCAATCATGACAGATAGTGCTATTTTCCTGGAAAAAAAAATTACAGTTTTTGTTAAGGTGAAATTTGCTTTGGAAGCTGAGATTTTGTGAGCGAAAGCTGCTGTATTTGCAACAGCCTTGCCAAGGCAATGCTTTTTAGGTGCTTTTCAGGTGCAGAGCTAAGACCTGTGGGTGAAAGCAAGAAAGCAAGTAAGCACTTTCTTGTGTCAACATGTTGTCTGCACTGCTGTCTTAGTCTTACTGGAAATCCATAAAATCTCTGAATGCTGGGATCTCCCCAGTGCTGTCCACTGATGCTGGAACCAATGCACCATTGTTTCACACCTCTGAGCACATGCTGTCCGTGCCAGCCTTGGTGCAGAGCGGGCAGAGAGCATCACCTATCCCTGGCACTTCCCTGCCACGTCAGTGTCAGCATGAACTTGGTGTGTTTTCTTTCAGTCTGTGTGAAATGGAAAACACCCGCAGGCCAGGGTCTCCCACTCGCGTGGCTTGGGTGCAACACCAGCATCTACAGCTTCCATTGTCAGTAAGCAGAGGAAAAACTTCTAAAAGACCACTAGACCAGCCCCCACTTTTAGGGATCAGTTTCAAAATTGCAGCAGTAAAGTGGCTGCATAAAGGTCTTTTGAGAGTCGAGTCACTAGGGCTAGATTTGTATCTCTGCCCCTGGCTGTACTGGTCAGGGTTTGTACAGCCCAGCAACCACAGTTAACCACAATTCCTGCCTTTTCCAGACAGAAATCAATCTACCACCATCCTTCAAACTTTCAAGATTTCCATTCCTGGGCTTCTGCCTAAGCAGTTGTACTCTGAACCCAATCTGCCTAATTTCAGCACATTAGGCAGTAGCCTCTTCGCCTTGTATTTGTGAAAACTGCTTGGTTTGTTTGGGGGGGTTTTTTGTGGTTTTTTTTTTTATTATTTGGTTGGTTGGTTTTTGGGTTTTTCGGGGGTTTTTTTGTTTTTTTGGTTTTTTTTTACTTGTGTATATGTTTGTGCCAAAGGGTTTCCTTCTCCATTTTTTTGATTTGGTGGGGTTTTTTTGTTTTGTTTTTTTTGGTTGGTTGCGTTTTTTTGGTTTTTGTTTTGTGGGGTTTTTTCCCCATTGTTTTTGGGCCTCATCCTTTTGGTAAAGTAAAAGCAGAGTCTGACTGCAGAACTCTTCTACTTATTAGACCATCCATCCCCCTTTACCTCGTATATTTGTTCTGAATTTAAAAGTCACGTTTCTGTCAAGACCTTTTCTAGGAGAGCTCTCACTGAAGTCTTTTTACGACACTCTACCAAAATTCTCATCAGCTGGTAGTTGTTCTTTAATTTAAAAAGAGCCTAAAATTGTAATGCATAATGTTGATTTTTTAAAATAACATTTTGACCTGAAATGATAAATTCTTGCAATAGTATAAGCCTGGATTTATGCTCAATATTGGATGAAAAAAACCCTTAAGATTTGCTACCTGACTGCACATATAAACTCCCATTGACACTGCTTCTGTAGATCAGGTCTCACTGCAATTTTCAGTATTTAAAAAGTAAATACACAAGATCTTTGAGACCAGATGCAGTACCAAAATCAGACTTGTTCTCCCGGTCCATTTTTTTTTACTCAGCATAACCAAACACATAATTTTACATCAAAAATCAATCCCTCAGAGCTTCAGGAAACGCTAACTGCCCCTATAGCTACAAAATAGTTAAGCATGAGTGTAGTTTCTTTTGTAAGAGATGAAAGAACTTTAATCGGGTGAATAGTATCACCAGATATGTGGGACTACCTGCACATCTGGTTATATCAACAAGCTCAAATACTCTTTTCTTTAATTTGGGATGCAAATTCTGATTCAGTTTTATGGCAGGCACCTGTCTTCTACTCCTACGCTGCTTCCCCTGTAAAATGGCACAAGATACTAAAATTAAGAAGCTGATTCTCTACAAAACACAAGGAAAGGCTCCCTGGGTCTCCCAGAGACCCAAACAATCTCTAGATACTTCTAGAAAAATGAAAAATATGAATGTCTCTCTTGTCTCATACATGGATTTGAATAAGGTTTTCTGGTATAAAACCTCTGCAAAAGTAAACCCAGACTTGTGGAAAATGCAAATGCATTTTGGTTTAAATATTCACCTGTTATTTGTGTCTGTAGTTTTACACAATTTTATATACTTTTAATATGAAGTTTGAAATTATCACAATGGAAATATAACTCTTTTATGCTTTCCTGGGGTTGCAGCTTCTTACACTTGAAAGAATGAAAAAAATGCTTTAAGGCACACTTTTTTTTTTTTTTTTTTTTTTTTTTTTTTTTTTTTTTTTTTTTTTTTTTTTTTTTTTTTACTTTGATAATCTCTCCTGCAGGAACATTTAAAGAATGAGTTAAAAGTGTCAAAAGTTTTATTATTCATCAGCAGGCTATCCTTTTCAGTAGCCATTATGCCTCATGTGCACTTGTTTGCTTCTAGAAAGCTCATTTTATATGGCATGCCTTTGTTTTTGTTCATTATTTTAATTGAAATAAGCACCAAGCAATTGTTAGAGCAAAGTTCTTATCTTAGTCTTTTACCCTTTAGCTTGTTCATAAATACCAATTTTTTCAGTGTCCTAGTGAGGCTCCTCATGGATTTTCAGTCTATGTTTAGTGCTGCACAGAGAGCAGTCTGACTATGGGATAATAGAAGACTGATTTCTACACTAGTCCTAGTAGAACTAATTAAATTTGGAGGCGAAACGGGCTGTCAGCAAGTCTGCATGTCGCAGTTTCCTTGGAAGAGTTGGAGATACTATTTTCCATCAAATCACTGTAATACCATCCCATTTCTAGAAGTAAGTTGATGCAAAACAGTAATGACTAAATCCACCACCTGAGAAGCCTGGGAGGAGGATGAATTTAATGCAAACCCAAACACAGACATGGGGTTTTTATGGAAATTGTGCCCTCAGGGCTGGACAGTAGCATCTGGGGACCCAATCACTGGCCAGCAGCTCCAGGTTGGTGGGTGCCCACTCTAAAAAGACATGTTCTTCATAAATTCTGCCCTCTCCCCACCTCAAAACTCCTGAAATGAACTTAAGACAGTCTTCCACCAGACGGTCTTCTCTCCCCATAAATCCACAAAGCCATGGCTTGTCATGAGGGGAGAGGTCAAGAGAGGACCACGGTCCTATGTCCCCTCCCTTCATTGGACCAAAAAGGTCAAATGGGATGCTGGCAGACAAACGCTTTCCCTCCTGGAGTGACTCTCTACACCTCAGGAAAGAAACAGTGAACAGGCTTGCTTCTGAACCCTTTTGAGGCAGCTCAACGTTGAACTCTTTATGTTCCAAAATCTACACTTTCTGCTTTTCCTTCCTTTCTTATTGTCACAGAAATGAAAAAGCATCAGTGAAATGTCTATACTCGACATTTCTGAGATGAGTTTTGATCTCTTCTAGCAGCACTGAACTATGCGTCTGGAAGTCTGGGGGTTTTTGATTGGTTGGCTGGTTGTTTTATTTCTTTTCTTTTTCTTTGACTTCCATTGAGGTGTGTTGCACATTTGCAAATTTCTCTCAATGACATACATATACTTTCCTGAACATTTTTCTCCAGTCTCTGTGACTTGAAAAAATGCCTAATGAAGTAGTCTTGTGCCTGCACCCTGCATCATAAATACGCGTTAGCCCAAGAGGTACCAATTCCCACTTGACATGCAAAACCCATCTGCAAGTAGTTCTTGCTTCTTTACCCACTATCTAGAAGAGTCATTTTTCATTCCCTGATGAAGCTTTAACCAGTAAAGGATCACAGTGGCTCCATTTAAAATTTCCCTAAACAGCAATAGAATGTTATTCATCCCTGCCCCCTCTCTGGTCCCAGATCCACTAACAGCCATCATAAACACAGCAAACTGGGCTATTTGTCTATGCTTCAGTTCATGCAGGAAAAATTTTCTGTTTCATTCTTCAATCGGATCTGCAGACTTTCAATCAGCTGCCTCTTGTATTCTCAACCCACACAAGTCAGGAAAATTGTCATCTTTTAAAAGCAAATATTGTACCTTTCCAGTTACATTTTCATTTAAAAAATAAATCAATAGAGTTTGCAACTGATAACCAGATTATGATTGCTTTTAAGAGTCTGGTATCTTTCCCATGAGGTAATCTGACAGCACAACAAAATACATCTATTTATTATGAGGAACACTCACGTATTCAATCAGCCAGTTTTAAAAGAGGCCATAAATGAGATTTAGGATTTTAAACAGTCTCAGTAACTTTCCTTCCTCTTAATTTCCAGCTGCTTGATTTTTATAAGTCCTTCTTTCCTGAGAAGAGTTGTTAAAAACGTTTAAAGACTTCTATATATGTACATACGTCTGGATATGTACACCCCTACTCATATAAGGAAGTAAGAAGCTTCTTTTTTATGCTTCTTTCACAGAAACTAAAAGGTGGTGAGCCCCTTTGTTCTCTGCACAGCTGATCTGAAGATATTCCATTTGGCATTGTCCCTGTTTGTTCTCTACATCCCTGTTTCCTTTCTACAACTTTCACTCCCAGCCCAAACACAGGCACTATCCCTGCCTCATAACACCTGTCTCAAAAGCAGAGGCAAAGAGCAGTTCTAAAATAATTGTATCAAATAGTGCCCCAACACTATTTGTGTCACAGCATAGGGCTGTTCTGCTTTCACAATACAGGGAAAATATTCTTTTCACTCTAAGGTTGGAACTGAGAATGCGTGAAAATCAAGACAGAAGATGCCTGCAGATATATTTTAAAAGTGCTCCTGTAACACTTTAAAACACTGTTCATTGGATGTTTCTGCTTAAGTCTGAACAGATTCACTGGGGATTTTTGTCATTAAAGGAGAGTTAAGTCTGAAGTGCAGTGTTTTCATGCTTTAGTGCCACAACATTTTATTGAAGATGCTCAGATGCTGACCTTATGCCTGTGATTGTCACCAGTTGTGGACATGAAGAGGCTGAGTGGCGCATTTTCCATCCCACCAACACGTGGCCCATGATCCCGCCCAGTTCCTCGAGCTCCTGGCAGGGACTAACAAACAGGGTCGTGATGCGGTGCTCTCATGCGTGGGACAGTGTTCAGTGCTGGAGACCAAACCAAGTGCCAAACTAAACTCCTTCTCTTACCTGTTAACCTTGCTGGGAAGCCATGCTACTTTAAATGGATAAAGCTAGGAAAAATATATGGTGGAAACACTGATGGGTTTTCTATCTTTTCTCCCCTACATTGTATTCAGTTTTCATGACTGCTGATATTACCATAGGCACCTAACCAGAATGAGGTCAATGCCATTATAGAGGGAGCAGTGCTTTAATATTAGAAAAGGCCAGAAAGCCACCCTTCTGGAAGCAGGGCTTTTCCCTAGAGTGAGAGACGGCTTTAAGACCAGAGACCCCAGAGTTAAGCCCTTACATCCAACTCCCCAGATAGAACAGGAGCAGTCAGAGCACACTCTCTGTTGGAATCATTACTAGAAGTATGTGTTAAAGCATTCCCGTTGCTATTACCTGGCCCAAGTCAGCCCTGTGGTGTTAAAGCTGAAGGAAAAGCAAGGGCAACACTGCTGCTGGCTCATTGCCTGCATCACTGCTGGGGTTTGGAGGGACTCTGGCCACGCACGGGGCTAGAGCTGCTTTTATATCCATACTTCTGTGGAACTGGTTTAATCAGAGGTTAAGGTTAAAGTTTCTTCAGTTTCAGAACTGTGTGTTTCTAGCAATTTGGTATCATTGTGGACTTGGACCTGCAGTGGTTTCCAGCCACTAGCCCAACGCTGCTCAGGGGCTGTGCACATTAGGCTGGAGCACATCCTACTGCTGCACAGCTGCAAGCCCTGCACTTGCTGGGCCACAGGCTGGAGAGACAGCTTCCTGGTGGAAATGGACATGCACTCAAGCTCTATTAGCACCTTTCTTCTTGCATATTCCAACATTTATTACTCCTGCTGCATTTTGGCTGCTTATCAGTGTTAAACGCATCTCACTGCTACTTAGCAAAGGCAAAGACACACCCCCACTGTGACAGTTTTTTCACATATAACATTTCATAATGCTCAAATAACACCAGACTGAGTTAAAAGCCTGATCTACATGTTTTTTTCAGGATGAATTGATGTGAAATACCATATCAACACCACATAAAAGGTATTCATTCATGTTGTCATGCATCTAACTCCTGATCTCTTTCTGTTTTGCCGAAGAAAAGTTGATTCATGTTGTGAAGCTATAATTATATGTGAGTTTTCATCTGCTATAGGTCTTTCACTCCTCTAGTTCCTTCTCTAGATTTTATAATTTTTGTAACACAAGGATGCATACAATGTCTTCACAAGATTGAATAAGACTGCATAACTATGTTAATCTAAATATCCATTTACAATTCAATAGCTGCCTACATCAATGTAAGTAGCGTGTGCCCTGTCTCTCAGAAACTTCATATTTGTTTTATGTCAAAGGAACATTTAAATGGCAATTGGAAGTCAAATAAAATACATGTAGCGGAATTAAAGATTAGATTTATTTGATAAAATTCCTTCAGTTTGCTGGACACAAAGAAAAAAATACCTTATCAAATAATACATATCAAATTCTACATTAAAAAACAATTTATTATGGATACAGTGAACTGAACAGATCGTTCCTGGTGAACAGGAACCTTAACTCCTCCACTCCTCCCCAAAAAACTTTTGAGAGCTTTGTCTGAAACCGGCTGAGCAGTGGCATAGCTCAAGAAGAAGATACCAAGTTTAGAGGCGTTACAGGATGAGCAGTACATACTGCCTTTCCCTGCATGAAAGAGGACACAGGCTATCACTCAAAATATGTATCATCAACTCGCCTCGTTGAAACTTAATGTTTTTGCTTGACATTTTGGGCCCTTTCTCAATTCTTTCACTTCTATGCTGCTCAAGACCACACCTCCCAAACAGCACTGCAAGATCACTATTTGCTTACAAAACAATCATGGTTCCAACATTTTCTCATGAACCCAGGTGCAGCTCAGAGTTCGGTGAAGGTGGTATCGGGTTAAGGAAAATCAAAATTGCTCTGCCTCTGTCTTAAAAGCAGTTATTGAAGTTCCTTCCTCTGAAGGAAATATTTTCTCTGAAGGTTATTTATCAGTCATTGTCCAAGTATAGGAACTTCCAACATTTCTGATGTAAACCAGTGTAGTTGCACTGGTTTATCCACTGTCAAGAACAAACTATTAAGAACAAAATATCGCTATATATCATATGGTTTGATTTTAGCTCTGCTAGCATCCCTGTGTTTGCTCATGCATAAATAGCAAAGATGTGCTATGCAGTTTTGTATGAGGAACCCCACTGGCACCTTATGTTTCTCACGCTGTGGGAGAAACTTGTGACCTTCTTGTCCTCATCCATACCACTGAGGACACTTCAGCTGAGACCTTTATCAGTCATAAAGAGTCCTTTACTCCACAAAGCTAGACAGATACTAATGCTGGTCCAGATCAAACAACCCTTTCAAAAAAAACAACTAATTGAAATGTCAAAATAAAGTCACTTCGAGTTTCTGGTGATATTCAGGAATTTCCAGAAGACTGGATGAAAACCACTATTCTCTGGCATACCCCAGTACTTTTACTCATGTACAGTCCAGACTGGAGTCTCCTAGTAAAAGGTGAGAAGTAGAAACAGTTTTCAATGTGGCTGGAGATAGGAGGTGGTTAACAGGTTGATAGCAAATAAGCTGCCAAGAAACTTCCTGAAAAATCAAAACTCAGTTAAACAGGACATTACCTGATAGGCATTGATTCCTCTTCGTGGCTCAAGAATAGGATAGTGCTTGCAGTCTCTTTGGAGGAGAAAAGCACAAGTCGTGACTCTTTTACTTGCAGGAATTAGACAGTATTATGAAGACATCCAAAAAACCACTGCTAATGATGGTGCACTCTGGAACCAATATGATATCAGAGCTAGACAGGTGAGAGAAAAAAATACTTGGCTCCATATTTTCTGTCCCCAAGAGTGAGTTAGGAACAGGACAGAAATAATAGGGACACATCATTAGTGATTTTAATATAGTGAAATGGGTTTTCTCTTCACAGAGCCTTAAACAGAAGAGTTTTTTTAAAGACTGAGTGACCAGTATTTCTTGTGTTGCAGCAGTAATTATTAGGAATAGAGGGAAGCAGAGAACTAAGGAAGGTAGTAGTTTAAAAATAGAAAGTAGCATGCAAATGAGACAGATGTAACATAGACATTAACTGAGCAAGTCATAAACAAATTGGCCTATAGTGACAGAAAACCGGAATAGAAAGAGCATTCCAATTGCCAGAAATTGCAGCAAGAAGCAAAACAAATTGGAAATTTCTTATTTTAAAGAAGACAGTTAATATAATTGGCATCACAGAAACCTAGTGGGAGGAACTGCATGTCTAAAATGTTAAAAGCATTGCTTTTAACCTGGCTAAGAGGAATAAAACAGGTGTAACGTAAGTGGAAGAATTACAGCATGTGTTACAGGGACCATTGCTCACCTTAAGGACTTAAAATTAATTCAGGACAAAAAAAAAAGGATGGAAATCTGGTTATATCACCTATGAATTGGTTTGCTTTTAGCTCTTTTTTTCCACGTTTCATGCATACAAGTAGATTGAACAGGGTAAACCGGTGAGAAGAGTCTATATGTAAACAATAGGTCTGTTGTCTTAGTCAGGTTATTCCAAAATTTGGATATTTGACTTGGATGCTAGTTGATGCTGCTGGATCCTATCAGTTCTGTTTCTATCCTATCTGTTCACCCCTTCAGACTGCTAACTGGTATTTCTCTGGGTTTGTTTTGTTTGTTTGGTTTGGGGTTTTTTTTGGGGGGGGGTTAAGTTTTCTGTAAATGTTCATACATTTAAATTTTGTATTAAAAGGTAATTGAAAGAAGTTGTTTTTGTTCACTACAAAGTTTCATTGTATACATTCCCACTTGGAAGTCTTTCAGGGTCTAACAGTTTTATATGTTCCGGTTCTTTCTGAATCTTGTCAGGTAAAATTCATGACAGTACTGATAAAAAGGAGACAGTTCTTCTACTTTATTTTAAGATAGTTTTAGGCGACTTCTGAAAGGGAAGACCAGACAAAAGAGAATGAACAAGAATGAATATTGCATTCTTTAAGATAAGTTTTAGATGGTCAAAAGCTACAATCAAGGCAGGGAATTTTTTTTTTGTCAAACGTTCCTATTAAATAAATACAGACCAGACAGAAGTTAGAGAGACAATAAAGAATCAAGGAGGAATAGTTAAAATTAATATGTTGTCTAGCTCTGAGTATGGGAGGATGTAATAAGAGAAGTTAATATGTTACATAAGGACCCATGGCAGGCTGGGTAAAGAACAAAACAACTTCCATTTAAGTGTTTTAAGAAAAAAAAAATAACAAAAGATGGGCACATGTTTAATGAACACCTCTTTCTACCTCATTACTAATTGCCTTTATATAATCATTTTCTGCTTTGTATCTGGAAAAAGTCAAGATGAGGTACTTGAAGTATTTTCCTGACAATGATGAAATGATTCGCAGGCCAGCAGTAACCAAAGAAGCACACAGGCTTGTAGCAGATAAACACTTGAGACAACGAGGCCAGGTGACTTTTTCCCAAGTCGTGAAGTAAACTTTCTGAGGAAGATTCTGGACCGATGATTTTACATTTAAAATAAATTTCAGGAGGGGCCAGAGAAAATATCTGATGTCTGGAAGAGCTACAACATTGTCCACACTTCAGCAGGAGCAAACTGAATGACAGATGGTGGCTTAATATGATAGCAATCTCAGGCAAAATAGTGGAAAATCAAATAATCAATTGTAGGAGATTCAGCCGACAGAAAAAGAGCCATCTTACATCTACCATGGCAACACATCTGCCACTGCTGCTCTTTATTCTGCCCAAATGTTTAGTGAAGTTTTTTTCTCTGCAGACGAGAAGATACAGTTAATCTCAAAGGTGAAGGTCTTTGTGGCCTTTCCCCAGCTTTCTACATTCTCTGTGCTCCTTGGCCTCCTTTTATTTTCCAGAGCTGATGCTCTTTACTTGTAGCTGGAGAAATAGCTCATGCATTAAATTTGGAAAATAAGTTTTACCAGATAGTGGGTTTAATTACTGAGTGGCAGAATGTAAAGGGAACTGGCTGGAAGTCTTGAATGGTGATAGTAAAATATGCTTGACTGTTTTTTACAGTCACAATTGAAAGATTAGCATTCTAGAATACCTTCAAAGCACATGAACTGGCTACTGTGTTGGTATGTTTCTTATAAGATAATAGGGAAAAATATTGCCCAAAATCTGAGAAACCATCATCACCTATAGCTTCTAGAACTCCAGTGCACAAGGGCTTGCTCATAAACTAAGCAGTGAGCTAAAACGTGAAAAAACCCAAACATGAATTACTCAGAAAGTTTGCATAGCAGTGGCACAAGACTGTAACCAAGGGACAGTGCATTTGAGAAATCAGCAGAGAGCGGATGTGCACAGCAGAATCCTCACTGAGGTAATCCCCAAGCTGAGAAAATTCAATCATAGAAGAAGAAACATTCATTTGACCTAAAAAATACAGACTGTACCAACCTTGCCTATGCAGTGTGAGCTCTGTTGCACCCAGGGATCCAGCTGACTTTTAAAGACTGATCCCACTGATGCACATAAATAAGGGAGAGCATGTTGAATCCTTAGAGGGCTCTGTGTCTGTGTGTGTGTGTATATATATATATATATATATATATATGCAAAAAAAATGACTGTTCACAGTAATTGATAAAACATCTTGAGTTAGTTTCTTAGCTTTTGAGAGAGAACTGTTTCTTAAAATGGGAAGTTTTGAGATACAGAGAAGTATGACATGAGTGTGTCACAGCATGAGTCAGACATTGAGCAGAAAATGGACTAGCAAGGGTTTCAAACTATAAATTTGGTTTAAAAAACAAGTGAATAAAAGAGTGAATAAATAGAAAAAAGTCTTACATGGGTAGGACTGGAAGAGACTGCATGGCTTACCACATTCAACATACCACAGTTTAACCAAATAGTCATGGTACAGAGATGTCCCTGGACTCTTTTCTAAAGGGCTTTGGTAACCCAGCGTGAAAGAGATGGCTGGAGGTACCCAGTGCAACTGCCTGCTCAAAACAGCAGCAGCAAGTAGGTCAGAGCATGTGACTTGGGACTTTTTCTAGACCAGTTTTGGAAAGCTTCAAGAAAGCTGACTCTACTGCCTCTCTTGGCAACCTGCTCCAGGCTGGACTGCCCGAAAAGGGAAAAAAAGGTTTACCTTTTTATATAATATGGGCTCCTCCTGTTTCAACTTGGACCCACACTTTCTTATCCTGCTCCTTTGTGTTGTGGAAAGCGTGGCTCCATCTCCTCAGTGACCTGTTGTGGGCAGGAGGCTGCTCTGAGGTGCCTACCCTTCTCCAGGCAGAACCAGCCCTGTGTGCGAGGCTCCCCTTGCAGGGCAGGTGCTCCAGTCCCTGAACATCCCAGTGGCTCTCTGCTGGGCTCACTTAATCAACCTCTTCAGGTTTTGTTATTCCATAAGGGGCACGAAGGTGCCACCAATGATTTCCAAGCAGAGATTTGTAATTTAAAACAGACTACTGTTGATCTGAGGTTATCAGGAGAGAGACATTGTGTTCATTGTTTATACAAATGTGTAACAGCTCCATTTGTCAAGCAGTATCAGTAAGGGGGTCAACATTCCAATTTCAGGATGATGGCAATGGTTGGGTTTGGTACCTTGAAAAAGACCCTTTTAATAATGAAAAAAGTCAGGCTGCTACTGACTAGGGATTGAGACGATTTTGGCTGGATTTGATTCTCACTACATCTTCTGGACTATTACATAAACTCATCAGACTTTCACAGAGGAATGAGTAGGACCTGTTTTCTAATTTGGGAAGTTGATGAGTTAACCTTGGCCAAGTACTGCTGGGGGAAAAAAAATTAAAAAAACAACAACAACAACAACAACAACAAAAAAAAAACCTGAACAGAACCAAAAACAACCACCACCAACAAAAACAGAACCCCACCCTATCTATGAATATTTGTTCAAGATAGTACAATAATTTACATGATCACAATAGAGTCTCTTTGTTTCTGTGAATTTTCTGTTCAAATAATTTACTCTGTGATCTGACATGGAAAGCACTAATGTTAAGTTGTTTGGAGTTCCAAAACCTTTGGCCTGGCAACTTACACTTAAATGCCATGCAACATATGCATTAAATTAAAACAACACAAAATAATTATTTCTGAAGACTAGCTACTCTTTAAGGCAGTTATTAAAAAAATGCTTTTAATAGTAGGAATAGGAATTTAGTGAATAGGAATTTAACAGTAGATAGTGAATCAAATATAACTCCATTTCTAGACACCAGGAAGTGAATATATTTGTTGTTCAGAATATGTCATCTTCTCCAAGTCACACATGTAAACCTCTCACTCTGAAATATCAGTTTCCTCTTTCACCTGCTTTTTTTTTGTACTTGAGCCAAAACAATGAGCTCAATATAAGTTGGTTCTTAGAAATTTGCTTCAGATTAAAATCATTAATAATTGTCACCATCTTTTAAGTGTTGGAAACAACAGAAACATCACAATAGAGATGTTAAATTCCCAGAATACGTTTTCTTAAATGGGAATCAGATTCATCTGGAATGAATAAAGCCATGATAGATGCAGTTCACATTGTGCTCAGAGAAAGCAGTTCTCTTCCACTTTGAAAGGGGCTTTATTAACTAATTACACAGTAATAATCAGAACATGCTGATCCCAGGGATTAATGACCAGAAGAGTCTGATTGCATCTGTACACACCTTGAACCAGCAAGCCCCTAGTTATTCATCCTCAGGAAATTGGATTATTCTTATTGGCATATTAAACTGCATATGAGAGCAGAGCCTGCAAGTGTATGGACAGCTTAATTTTTCTGGCCACTGTAGAAATAGCTGTGTGTACAGCAAGGGGAAAGAATGTCATGTATGTCAAACTAATTGGGAATAATCCCTGAACATTCTAGTTGCTTGATAATCACAACAGATTTTTAAGTAGTAATGTGACTGATTTAATTTAACTCCACTGTACTTATACCGGTACCCATGTTTTCACATTGCAACAAGTTGTCTTGTTGTTGTTGTTGTTGTTGTTGTTGTTGTTGTTGTTGTTGGGGGTGGTTTGGTTTGGTTTTGGGGGTTTTTTTGGTTTGTTTTTTGTTTTGGGGTTTTGGGGGGGGGTTGTTTTTTTTTTGTTTGGTTGGTTGGTTGGTTGATTAGTTGGGTTTTTTTTTAATATGAAATCTGAAACATTTGGTGCTTACTTATTTCGAAATAGTGATGGCAGTCATTCCCAAAATGTAAAAACAAAATTTGAAGAAGGGAAGAGAAAGAAAGGAATTAGTTGAACTTTTCCTGCTGCCAGCAGGCCTTGCTTTTACACAGAGGAGCGTCTCCCATTAATCAACAGCAGTGAGAACTGCGACCTCAGAGTTCCACAGGAGAGCTGTGGAACAGCAAGTCGTTGCAGCCAACAGCCTCTTTCCTGGGGAGACAACCATTAGAAAAGAGCACAGCCTCTTTCCTGCTGAATATGTCCTTCCCTCAACATCATTTTCCACAACATAAAATATAATAGCACTGCTTTGTTAGTCTCAGCTAGACTAAGTAATTCCTTACAACATGGTTTACCAAGACAAAATGAAAGGCGCCGAATATCTCACCAGACTTGAGGTATAGTGCTAGTGCTACTAGAACTAACGGCTTAAAACTAGAACTAATGGCTTGTTTTGTGACAAGCAGCTTTAGCATGTGGTTTCTTCAGCTCAGCAGCTTTTTCAGGATCAGCTGTTACTGGAGGTGTAACTGAGGCTGGCTTTTTAAGCACAGTGTGGCATCATGGTGGTAACTTTTAAGAAAAGCACCAGTGGGACATGTGCTCTGGACTTGTGCCTTTTTGTAGAAACAACAATGTTATAATTATATAATAAGCAAGAAACAGTATCAAAACATGAAACATATCTTCTAAAGACAGGTAGGACGAGAGGGAAAAAAAGGGGAAAGCTGCTATTCTCTGATCCAGGGTAGAAATATGAGAATGAACAATTTTATAGTGACTTTCACCCAAAGTGCTCCAAGGCCTTTAATTAAAAATATCTTGAATTCTTTATTTGTCCACCATTTGTAATTTTAGAAAACAATCTTCGATACTCATGCATTCAGTTTGATTTTATCTGAGTAGGACCATAGACTCAAAAGCAAATAGTATTTTTCTCATTATCATGTTATCTCAGTTCCTAACAATCATCCGTTGACATAATTTCGCCTGGATAAAAGGCAAAAGTAGGATTTCGAGCTATCATTTTACAAATGACATAGCAAGGTCCAGAAAGATTTAAGAAATGGACAATAGGAGCCTAGACATAAAGCTGGGGGACAACACCTTAATCACTAGATCTGCTTCCTGCTTGCCTGGCCCATTTCCTTGCCCTGTTGCAGGGTGTAAATATATGTGTGTGTGTGTGTGTGTGTGTGTATGTGCATGGAGTTAGGTGTCTTTTTTTGAGGGGGGAGGAGGGTGTTGGTGGTTTGGGGTTTTTTTAGCATGCATTAGAATCACAGAATGGGTTGGGTTAGGTTGGAAAGAGACCTTAGGGGTCATGTAGTTCCAACCCCTCTGCCATGATATTGGCTTTAATACCAATTCCTGGTCTTAAAGAAGAATGTGCTATACTATTCACAGTCAGGCTCATGATCAGCCCGCTCTCCCCTCTTTCTACAGGGATACTCAACTGAAGGTGACCTGTGCATCTCAAGCAACCAAGAACCTGTCACAGAAGTGTTATCTTCCCTGAAGCATGGAGTTTTCTGAATGACAAACTAGCAGAGGACTCATGATTATTCTGGCAGTGACTTTGTCAATGATGAGGAGGATTTTGAACTCTGCTCCAAAACTGAGGAGGATGAAACATGGTTAGCAAAGCACAGTTGTGAATTACTCACATTGTCCGTCATTGTTTTTGAGGCATGTTAGCTGCATGCTGTTCAATCATAGGCTTCCATATACTAAGATGAAGCAAAAAAGAGTTGTAAGACTATACTAAATGTGACAGGAATGTGGATCAGTAGAGATGTTTCTTTGCTGAGGAAAAAAAGGTTTCTGGACTACCTGAAAGCTTTCTTACCAAACACAAAACAAACATACATACAACACGTATATGCTATACTGTACTTTGCTAGCTTGCTTTGAGGTGCTCAAAATACTGGTCAGACTAAAAGGTGAATTTGGATCTTAAAGCGTTTTCTAATACTGGTACAACATTATTAATGTTCATGGTATGTCTTGTCTGGGTCAAACTTCCATCAACTGCTCTCTGCCCTTCAGTTTAGGTTTTCCAAGCTCTGGGGTTTTTGCAAAAAGGAAAGTAAGGAAAATTGTTGGTATACTCTACAGACATATGGTATCTCACAAGAAGTATTTCACAAGCTCCCTGAGGATGCACAATGGGAGGGAGGGAAAAAAGGGGGAAAAGTAGAGCCTCTTCAACTCACTAATATACAGACCCAAGTAGACACAAGTGTCTGCCTAACCAGGATCCGAAGAGTTTTATCTCTGTGCGTGGAGGTTGACAAGTCCTCATATAAGATCTTTAACACTCCTTGATGTCAAAGGTATGTATAATAACCATTTGCAGATGGTGGGTCAGGCACAGTTTTCACAGATGTGCAGATGCTCTTGTTCTCCCAGGCCACATGGACTCCATGCTGTGGACAGACAGAGATTCAGCAGAACACAAACAGCCTTCTGTATTTCTGTTGGAGGGGGCAGATAAAAGTTTCAGTAAGGCCATTTCTTAGGTTTGTTTATCTCTGAGCAAAAAATCACTCTAATTTTGACTCAGAAACAGGAAGAGAACCCCTGAAAGGATAACGGACAGGCAGGACTGATTATCTGTGTGCCACACAGAGCTGTTAGAGTGGTTAGAATTTGCCTGGCACAGTTGTGCCTGGGAGAGAGATTATTTACATACCTGTCGCAATGGCAACACAGAAAGACATCAAGAGTTTTCAGCTGTGCTTCCTTGGAGTCAGAATGAGTTTTCTGCAGGGATGCTGATCTCTGATGGATTTTCTTACCTACTTTTAATATACTTATCATAAAACAAATGAAGAAATGCTGGCTGTTGAAGACATGCAGCTGGGTTTGATCTGACATGATCAGACTTCGTAGTATTTCATCAGTGGTAGCGAATTTTCTTTTGTGTTTTTTAAAAGTGCTCAGATGGTGTTTTTCCTGCAAGGTACCATCCCAAGACTTTTAAATAAATGGTCAGTTATCTGAAATGTCCTTTGCTAGGTTTAATCCTCAGCCAAAAATAAGGAGCAAATTTCTAATTGTGGCTAGTCTTAACATAACATATAAATTATATCATTTAAAAATTACTATGTATTGTTGGGTTGGATAAAGGGGTGCAGGGCTTCCCAGAACTGTAGAGCTCAGAAGGTGAGTAAGGGCTCCCTTTGCCACCTGCTGAAATATAACCATTGGTCAAGACAAGCCATCTCTGTCTCAGACTAGGAGTAACTAGAACGGATGGCAAACATCTCCACTTTGGAGTCTGGCAGGTGAGCATTCTGACAGCTGGAACGATGCACCAAGAGACACTGACATTCAGTTGTCACTTGGTCTCTCTAAATCAAGACTGGGTGTTTTTCTGGAAGACAAATCATACATAGATCAATGGGCCAGGGTGAATGTTTACAGCACGTGGTGTATGGTCAGACTAAATAACTAGAGCCGTCTTCCAGCCTTGATAACCATTAGTCAGGCAACCAGAGCAGTGAATGAAGGGCCATGAATTCAGTACAAACAACAGGCAGGAACCGAGCTAGGCAGGGAATATAAACTCCTGACCTTCCAGTGGGCAAATCACTGCCCATTAAATAACAACATATGATATAGGAAGGCACAAAGGGTCCTGATTTCACCCCTGTATGGTGGGGCTTTTTTTCCTTAGGAAACTCTGTTTCTCTCCATGCTTTTTGTTTGTTTGTTTTATTATTAGACAAAGGATGAGAACAGTATAAAACTTTCTTTTCTAGCTCATGATTTTATATCCTACATCTGAAAATGAAACGTAGCATGAAATTTACTTTTTGTAGTAATGTGAAATTGGATCAAGTAAAAGCAAATTCTATGCTCTTAGGGAGAAGAGCCCCTAAAAAAAGGCTAAAAGGACCTCCATTCAGTTTAAAAAAAAACACCATCAGATTTGTACTTTGTCTCACAGTGATTTTATTACCATCTGATATATGATCGATATTGAATTACAGATGTATCACCATATCAAGCAACAAAATTATGAGATTCTGCTTTGGCTGTAATGTATTGCTCAAATTCTTTCTCTCTCTGACTCAATAAAATGCATCAGGCTCTATGCAGATGCAGCTAGAAGAACTTCCATGGTAAAACATTGACTCCGTTTGCAGCAACTAGGAAAATGGCTCTTGTTTTAATAACAGTGATTCATGCTAATAAAAAAATCCTCAAGAAACATGGGCCTGGAATGCTTGGATTTTTTTTTTTTCATTAATTATTCTTCCATTTGATTGTGACAGTACAGTTCAGAAATCTCTGGAAAAAATATCGTATTGTGACTATTAATTCACCCTCAGGCTGGCAGAACAGATAGCTGCCTGGGAAGTTACAGCAAAACAGGGAGAAAGCGTCATAGCCTCTTACACGGTGGCTTCCCTGCATGCTGGGTCCTGCTGTGCGAGCTGGGTGACAAGCACAGGAGCTGTCACAGCACTGCCCAGCTCCCCCCACACAGCCCCCAGCAGCACCACACAGCAGCATGTGCTCTGCCACAGCCCACAAGGTACAAAAGAGCCCCAGGGTACAAGAGAAGTTCTTGAAAGAGCTGCTGAGATGATGTTATTTACCAACCCCATCAAAAAAAAACACAAAAACAAACCAACCAAAAAAAAAAAAAAAAAAGGCGACCAACCAAACCTAAAAAACCAGACCTCATCAAATAAAACAGCTCTGAGACTAAACTGATCCCTAAAAGTCCTCCAGAATACCCTCCTCACAGTGAATATTAAATGGCATTAATACACACAAGTTGGCAGAATAAGTGACGTGTGGGTTCCGCCATGCATCCATAATGCTGGCAGCCCTGTGCATGGGGAAAATAGGCGCACTCAGAGAGCAGCTCTCTTCTCTGCATTTCACACTGCCATGCAAAGTACCTAGAAATACTGCTGAAACACTGTGGTTTGAGTAAACAAACAGTTCCAGTTTAGTATAAAGCAGAATGATAAAATATAATGAAAAAAAAGAGATCTTCACCAGGCCATAAATAATCGTTTCTGACATAGTGTTGAAGAGTGAACTGTCCATGTACAAGAACAATGGTGGGACAAACAGCAAACTGCAAGAGGTTTTATAGATGAATAAATTAAAATTATCTGGGTGGAAAGTACACACACACTCATGTGTATAGACAGATACTTCACTGACAAAATTGCTGTTCCTCTGAAGCCACAATGGTGGAATGACTAAACTCTCAGACAAGTACTCAGATGCTTGGCTTCACCTGCTCAGGCAGCCCTAGCAGAGGAAAGGGATTAGCAACCAGTAACAACTTAAGCAGATGCAGGATGAGCTCCCAGACAGCAAAGCTGCTATTAATTTTGAGGAAGTCTGTTTCCATGGTTTCTACAAAAATATTCCAGGTAACATCAAACCACTAGCTCATCCTGTTTCAGTGATATTCCCCCTGCTGATGGCGATGGTGCAACAAAAATCCTTGCCTTAGCATCCCTGCCTTTCAACTAGAGTTTTCCACCCATGTCAGGGAGCCAGAGGTTGAGCTCCCTGTGCTCTGCCATTTTGGAGAAAAGGGGGTGAAGGTCCCCAGGTCACCACTGCTGGCCTGGTGCTCATTAGCCAGGGGGATGGCTCAAGGTATACTGCATCACTAGAGCCCTAAAACTTCCCATTTGCCAATCCAAGATGCAGAGTCACAAGTTTAAACCCTTTGCTCCTGCCACATTCATTCATCAACACTCTGGAAAGACCCTGTGGATCCCAAGAGCCTGCCCAAACACTCATAAAATGAGTTTCCAAGAGAAAACCCCACCTAGAAGGGTGTGACCACACAGCACCTTCCAGAGTGCACAAACCACCAACTATGGGCTCTGCTGGAACACCACTTTGCAAAGGATAATGATATAGTCCTGAAGATGCAGAGGGGGTGAGTGTGGCCAGACACAGAAATGGGGTGAGAGCTCCCATCTATCAGGCTATGGCCTTACATCATTCAGTGACTAACACTAAGCAATACTATTACAAAATATTGAAAACTATGGCTAACATAATCTGATTTTTAAATGTAATGGCTTACAATGAAAGCGATTTGTCTGCAGTATGAATTAATGTGGACTAGAGCAGGCACACATCAAGATGAGTGGCTGCTCCCCATGAGGGCATGAAACAACCTGGAGCACTTAGCCATGAAAACCAGAAGCAAGGAGTAGTGGAATTTTTCTCTTGAAATATAGTATGGTTAAACTAAACAACATAAAGAGGAATTTTTAAGGAAAAGAGGTGTGCGTGTTTGGCAGTACATCAAAAGATACAAACTGCCAGTAATAGTGTCAGGCTGGAAGTGAGAGTGACAGTGAGCAGACACCAGAGTCTTTGGAGCAGTCCCTCAGCCTGGACAGTGGGCAAGATGACATGCTGAAGTGGGCTTGGTAGACATGTGAATGGGAAAACATGAAGTGACAGACAGTAATAGTGGGAAACTATACCTGATGGCTCAGGAGGGCTTGGCTTCTATTTGCGCATCTGCAGGCAAACTTCATCTTGAAATTTGCTTTTTTTTTCATGGTGCTGATGCCAGGTGGCATCAATGAACAGTGCTTTCATCCTTGCTGTCTCTGCAAGAGGTTATTCTCATCCTCACATGTGTCTCAGCCTTAGTTTCACAGCTTTTTATTAATGCCACCAGAACGGTATCCATGTAAAGTTAATAGAACTGAAAACTCAAAATGGTTAAAATATAATAAAATAAAATGCTCTTCTGCAACTACATTTTTCTCTCTGAAGACATATTACAGAATGACCCATGAAGTACCATGGAAACCCTTCAGATACTACACTGATGGGGGTTCTGTAAAAGCCTGTATACAATCTGTACAATCCTGATTAGATATGGATATACAGAAGGGAGATGTTAATAATATGCATTAGAGCCTCTGCAACGAAACACTGTGAATTGCTTTATGTAGTGCCTTCTAAAGTTTATTCTCTGCTGTAAATCTAAATGGGATGAAGGAAATAACAATCTCTGTTCAGATCATCTGGGAAAAGACTGTTTAATGTCATTAATATTGTATAAGAATGAATTACAAGCCCACTGTTTCTTGTATAAAGCAGTCAAACTCTGTAGACTCAAGGGCTTTTTGAAATATTTTTTCAGCCACATAAATGGAAGAGCCTGCACAGCACCATCCCCACAGCCTGCTTTGGCCCAGCCCTGGGCACTATGTGGATTTTGCTACGTTATTGTTCACAAAGAAACGGGGTGTTTAACAGGACCAGCAAAATGGAGGTCTTTGCAACAAGTGAGAAAGCTGTTGCTCAGCCACTGTTTCTAGGGCTTGTAAGCCTAAGCAGCAGACAGCACTTGCCTTCATGCATGACTTGTGCATGGGATACTAAACAGCCATGAACAGTGGGGGATTTTGAGGAACAAACGAGTATCATGCACCACCTGAATGGTCCAGAGAAGCCTCCATTTTCCAGTAGTGATTCCAGAGTCTTCAAATGGTGGCACTGATAGTGTTGTTCTTCACCATCAGTATGCTGCTGAATGTTCTGAGTGAAAGAGGGGATTACATTTTAGGGGTCACAAGCATACATACCTGAGCTGCTATGTAATGAAAGGCTATCCTCAAAGGACAAGACCATTATTCCTTCTGCACGAAGTGAATGTGCAGGATTCCTGTAATCTGGGAATACTGACAAAAATACTCCAACAATTCGGACTGATTTGATTTTGCTTATGGACAATGAAAACTTCACCCAGCACAGCAAGTTCTGTGGTTTCATGATACAAGAGCCCCACACACACGTGTAAGTAAGTGACTGTGCACCCCCAAAGAGGATGCTGACATTATAGCCCTGCACACTTCTCATTTAGGGAGGTGGCAGATTGTGAAATGGGTGGATTTTAATAATCCTTGGTCACAATTTTTACGCAGACTCTACTTGTAAAGAGTCCTTAAATGATGTGCTACCTCTGGCTACCATTAGAGATGGTCCCACACACTTTTCTGATTACAGATAATTATTAGCCACAATTCCAAACAATTTATTGACCTACTGGATTTCTTTATTAAGGTATCCATGATTATTTAATTAGCTTGCCCATGGTAAAGTGCTTAAAATCAAAAATATAATGTAAACTAAATGTAATTATTTCTAAGCTGTGTTTTCCAAACAAAAAAATTTCCCTGCTAAAAGATACAAATGTCAGTAGGAAATACTGTTCTGAAAAAAGGACTATTGCTGCCACTGACACACTATATCTACCTGCCTGCATGTACACAAATACAAGGTTCCAGGCTTTGGAATTGCCCAGAGACTGTCTTCCTCAGACTTGTCTCCTTGCTGGGCCATTGCTCTCACTTTCCGTCTCTGCTGCCATTTCCAAAAGAAATCTCCCCAACAGATGAACCAGTTTGGTCTTGCATCCTCTATTAACCAAGACTGATCACTGGAGTTTAATACTCCTTCTGTACCCTGCTCCAGCAGAGAAGGAAAGAGGGAAAGAGCTAGGCAGTGAGGAGCAGAAGAGCTATTGACTGACCTGAGGTGCAGATACTGAATCAACGCTTTCACAGTATTTTTCCTCACAGTCAAACTTTTGTTTTCATCCTCCTACCACAGACAAAAAAAAATTGGAAAAAAAAAAAAAAAAAAAGACAAAAAAGCAGGGCTGCATGCTGGTGTTGCCACATGGGAAACTTCACAGCTTTGCTGCATCTGCCTTCCAGAGCAGGCAAAACATATACAACAGCAGCATGAGTAACAGAAAAATGGACATGCTGCCTGATTTACCTTCCTTCACAGTCCTAGAAGTTGTAGATGCTGCACCCTAAGACAGATTTGGCTCTCAGTCTATGGCAGGTTATGAACTAAGCTTGCAGAAGATATTCAAGCAGTGAGTGCAGAAGGATATAGAAAGAAAGAACCTGCTTTTTTAGAACAGACCATGCTCCCAGACGATGTCACATCACATTCTCATGTAAACCCTTAATTCTCCAAAAACTCAATATTGTTTTGGTGTGTACACTGCATACTGTCAAAATTACCAGATTTTTTCAGGATCGGAACTGCCAGATTTGTTTATTTGATCACATTTGCCTACACTTGAAGAATATAACAAAAGAAGACACCTAACGCTTGTGGGTTTTCCTTCCCCAAGAACTGAGCTTCAACAGTTAGGGCTACACATGCTGCACCCAGCAGGTCCTGTGACTTACTGCGGGAGGAGTCTCAACTCCACAGTTATGTCTCAGGCAAAGACAACACACTGCTAATGGTCAGGCAGACACTGCACAGTCAAACAAGCAGGGTTTTATGCAAACAATTCCCACGCAGGGGATGTTGTATTTTGAGCAATCATAGGACCGGTTGATATGAATTAGCATTTTTGAAGAGAAAGTTTGTTCTAAGCAAAAAAACCTTCACTTAAACAGAACTTTGTGATTTCATGTATGAGGGCTGGAAAAAAATACACAGTAGATGGATACAGAAGGGTAATTTTAGTGGTGATAATTTTGTGAAAACTCGTCCTGAAATAAAAACCTTACAAAGCAGCATCTCTTGCTTTTCAGAGCTACTTGCAGGGCAATGGAGACTAGTACGCAGTTCCTACAGGAATGCCAAGCTAGGGGGACTGTCATGATCTCAAGGTGCCAAGCAGCAAGTGTCAAGTTTAGAGGAACTCAGGACATCCACCCATCTGCCAAGACATGCTGCAGGCCATAGAGCATCCATCTCTGCAGCAAACTCAGAGCTTAGGATGATAAACCAAAATTCACCTGTACTAAGAGAACAGGAGAGATCAGGGACATCACTGGCTCTCCAATAACTGCAAATTGATGTGATATTGCAAAAATCTAAGAAAAATTAATTTTGAATGGACCAACAAAGCAGACCAGGTTCATGTTGACAGAGTAAACATGAAAAGCCCTCAGTTGTCCTTCTGTCTAGACCAAGTTCCACTGAAGTGAATCCCCAGCAGCAGCTGTGCAGGTTAGCACTGCCCTGGTTCATCAGTTACTGTCTTGGGTAAAGCTGAGAAGAAATGTCCTTCCCAGTACCCCAGAGAGCTTGAAACACAGGTGATGACAGTACAAAGCACAGTGTTAGCAGAGGAGCCCCGTAACTCTTCCAAATCCAAAACCCCTTTGGATTTAATTGGTTGCACCCTAGGTCTCACAGCACATCATTTTCATCCCTTTACTCCAAGAATTTCTCCCTTCACTTATTCTGCCCCTCACATGGGACCATGATGCTCCATCTTAAAACCCAAGCCCTCCAACTCCCTGACTGAATGAGCTATTCACAGCTTTCCTCTTCAGATATCCAGAAACTGTCTTCTGGTTTAAAGCGTAAATTTATTCTAACCAATACATAAACATTTGATCCTGAGTTAATATTTTCCTTCAGCTCAAAGAGCTCTTTCCTCTTTTCAGCATTTATCACCCAACACATTTATTAGAAGATATTACATCTCCTCTAACCTTTGTTCGACCTGGCTAAATGAGCTAAGCTCATCAGAGGAAATACTGTAATTATTTCAAAATGCAATTACCAGTTCTGCTAACAAGAGAGAACAGAGAGTACAAAGTCAGGGGACTTCAGTAGTAACAATTACAATGGGAAGGTACCTGCCTTAGAGGTTTTAGCTGGAGACAATCATTAATTTCCTAAATACACATTTGCCTATGAAACACAGCAATGAACAAGTCTCCAACTAAAGATAAGGATAATTCACTTTACACTCCACAGTATGAAACCTGTCCAGCATCCAGCCAGCCTCCAGCTGGAACAGCTCTTTGCACATCCTCCTGCCTTTGCCATCATGGTCTCAGGAGTTCCCTCCAGCCACGGCACAGGCAGCGAGCACATTACCTGTGGTGGGGGCAGAGGACTGACTGTGCTGAGCAGCACTTCTTCACAGGTTAATAGTGAACTTGTTTTCCACTGACACAGACTGTCAAACCTACTTGGCTCCATGTCAAATTCAGTCTCTTTTTTCAACCTTTTTTGAAAAAAAACAAAACCAATTTCTTTAGCCAAGTTGTGATTTTAGACACTTATGTTATTACTTTGGTATGTCAGAGGTTGAATGGCTGCTGAAAATGAACTGCGAAATCTGGCCTCACATCAGGGAAGGGCCCTGTCATTAAACAAGAACAATATGCTAAACACTTAATTTTCAAGAAAGAACAGTAGAAAAAGGAGACTCTGGTTTTAATTAGACTCTTCTCCAAGAAGTCAGTGACTGGACATGAAGCTGTGATTGGGACATGGCACTGCTCACCAGTGGAAGAGAGGGCCTGGGAGGGTACCCTTGAGGCACTTATCCCCCTGTCCAAATTAGAGTCCTGCAGAGGTGAGAGGCAGTTAATTAATACGAAACTACTCCAGCAAGAAGGATTAATCAGCTGTTGAACCCTCTACTCTCGCTATCTCACCATATTTCAATCATATTGAGTCCAAGAACAGTAGATAGATATGTACATCTATATAAAAGATTGTCATGCTTTAAAGTCAGCTGTCAATTAAGCACCATGCAGCCACTCCTTTACCTGACCGCACCCCAGCCCCAGCCTGGTGGAACAGGAAGGAGAATCAAAAGTAAAACTTGGAGTTTAAATAGAAACAACTGATTACTTGAAAAGAGGTTAAAAAAACAAACAAACAAAAAAACCCCAACAAGTAATGCACAACAAATTGCTCACCACCCGCTGACTGATGCCAGACCCATCCCCTAACCCTGACTGGTCTCCTTCCAGGTAACTTCCCCAGTTTATATACTGGGCTGTCCTGGCCATCCTCCCCCCAGATCTTTTGTGCACCTACTCTCTGGCAGGCTGTAGGACACAGGAAAGCCCTTTACTTAGGGTGGATACTAATTAGCAACAACCAGAACATCACTGTGCCACCAGCATGATTCTCATACTACATCCAAAACACAGCACTGTGCCAGCTGCTGAGAAGAAATGAACTCTATCCCAGCTGAAGCCAGGACAAAGTTGCTTCTGTAAATGATAGAGAAACTCCTGATAGAGAAACTGCTTCCCTTTGCACAGAGGAAGCAAAATGACCTTCCCCTGCAGTCTGATACAGCCTGTAAAAGCTGTAGATTATTTCTCTTCCTCATCTGCATTTCATTTTTCCCAAACTGTTACATTTTCATCCATGAGCAAAAACATGCTAATGGGATACTACAGTTGTTTTGTGGCATACCATACAGTTTACATCCTGCAAGTGGCCTTATGGGTATTGGGCCGAGTCCCAGCGCATCACAGAGAGGTTAGAAGAGAGGACACAGCTTACAGCACCTGGCAGAAGCTGGAGTTGAACAAATGGCCCCAGATGACACTTGGGCTGTCTGCAGGAGGTGCTGAGACATTTGAATCATGCAAGAGCCTGGGGCATCTCCACAGAGCTGCCTCACTGATGACCTGCCCCAGCCTGCACACCAGAAAAGGGAGAGAGATGCAAAAAAAAGTCTTTTGTACTCATGGCCACTGCCTGTGCTCATCTACTTGGCAAGTGCTTTTTCCATTGCTCAGTCTGATTTAAGCCTGGTCTTTCCTAGCTTTCCAGAAACCATAATTCTTTTGATTTATAGTAACTGATCTACAAGAGAGATGCAGCTGTGCTCAGCAATTGTGGCCCTTCCAGTGGTGGAGCTGCTGAACACTGCTGCCAGCCAGAGCTGAGGACACAGATTTGCTCAGAGCACACGGTGGAGAGTTTCCTGTGGGGCACAGCAAAGAGCAGTGTTCGAGTCAGACTGCAGAGGTGTGGCACCCATCCCCTTGACGTCGACTGCCTCCTTTGTTGCAACTTAAAAAGGAGTCAGACATCCAACAACCTCATTACTTTCCTACCTGCTTCAGCCATGTAGCGACAGCCTTAATTAGGGTAGATAATGCCACAAGAATAAAATCCTGACATAACGTAACGTCTCTTGGTGGTACATAAATGTCAAGACATTCATGGAAGACAAGTGTTGCAGCAAAACAAATGCCTGTGTTTTCATTCACAGGGTGATGGATGAAGATGCAAATGTCACCACATGGCTGAAGGGTGCTGTGCAGAAGAGTTGAGGTGGCTCACTGCAGCACACTGCCCCAGCTGCTGCACACCACCGCTCCTGGGGAGGAGTCACCTCCGGCAATGTGTACTGGAGCTGCTCGGGGGAACGTGCCAGGACCAGGCTTTGGTCACATATCATAGACTCACAGAGTAGTTTGGTTTGGAAGGGACCTCAAAGATCATCTAGTTCCAACCCCAGATTACTCACAGCCCCATCTAATGTGGTTTGAACACTTCCAGGGATGGGGCATCCACAGCTTTTCTGGGCAACCTGTTCCAGTGCCTCACCATCCTCATAGTGAAGGATTATTTCTTTCTAATACCTAATCTAAATTTACTCCTTTCAGTTTAAAGCATTCCCCTGTGTCCTGTCAACACATGCCCTTGTAAAAAGTCCCTCTCCAGCTTTCTTACAGACCACTCCCATAGACACTGGAAGGTGCTGTAAGGTCTCCCCGGAGCCTTTTCTTCTCTAGGCTGAATGACCCCAACTCTTTCAGCCTGTCTTCAGCTTGTATGTTGCGGGATCATATCCCTGCAGCTCTTTCCTCACTGGATTAGTCCTGGTTCCAGCTGACATGATATCCGTCTTCTCCATAAATCATGCATAAGCAAAAGAAAGACACAGGTCCTTGGAGGAAGAGATGGAGAGAAAGGGGCAAAAAGGACTCTTTTTCCTAAGTCCTTCACACAGGGAGGATTTGGACTCCAAGGCACATTGACAGTATAAGCAATAAATAGTAACAGGATATAACCTGAACACAGGATTTCAGTTTGAAGATTATATGACTTTAAATTAAATTAGCCTTTATGTTCCATTCAAATCATAATCTAATTTCACTGACATTTTCAGAAGTCTCCAACAATGTACACAGCACAATTAATGCATTAAAAATTCAAATGGCAAGTCAAGGATGAGCTAATAAATGAAGAACAGAAATTGTTTTCTAAAAGGGAATAACTCCTTGCTTCCTTTTGCCTCACTTTTACTGTTGGCTTTGAAGGATGTTTTGCCTTTCAGGATTTCTAAACGTGGACTCAGGTTTCATCAGCACATGGAGCTCCAACCACTGAACATCACAAGGCCCCCTGGTCATCAGCGTGGCTGTGTGCAGCCTCCCTGACACAACAGGAGCAGCCTGACTTTGCCACAAAGCACACGAACACATGAAAGAGTTTCACATGCGCCATTTAGTGTGTGGCTGAGGCTGGTTTTCCTCTCTTTCCCTCCCCTGAACAAGACCCCAACAGCAGTATGAAGGGCCAGCCAAGATCTTGCAGCTGGAAGAGCTTTCAATTTTATACAGCTCCTGATTCACCAGACAGAGGTGGTAGAAGAGAGGAATATCCTCATGTGATAATGCCAAGAAAAATGTTGATAAGTAACTTGTAGAAAACAGGCCACTACTCCACATTATTCAAAGCCAATTCTTGTGAAAAGCAGAGTTTTCATGAGCAGCCAGCTTTGGCAAAAAAACAATAATCAAAAATATCATTTGATGGTTGTTGTCTAAGAAATGACAGATATGGCCAGAAACCACTGTAATTTAGACATGTTAAAACTGGGTCTAGACAAAAATCAATCAAACGTTTTCTCACTACACAGTAATGACATCCTTTCCTTCAGCAAAAGATTCTTCTAGTAGTGCCACATACTGTGGGGAAACTGCAATACATGAATTTATTTTCAAAGTAGGTGATTTAAAACAATATTAAAGCAAGACAGAGCCAAATTGTTAAATTTTTTTCCTCTGAAGGACCGGAGGCCAATTTTCCTTACTGTGAACATTTTAGTCTTTCATGTGTCCATTTCCTTAAGATTTTTTTTTCTTTTTAAATCAGACAAGCCTTTAGATAGGGTAATCTGATTTTTGCAGCTAATGCTGCTGCAGAAGGCAAGTCTCTTTTACCCCTTTCCCCTGTCTCTATCGGTCTTCTGCAGTCAGTGCCCTCCCACAGCACCTGCCCATGAACATGCCTGTGAGCTGTGGGTGAGAGACAAAAAAGTGATTAATGGAAATAGCTTCTGTGTAGTTCATGTGCAAAGGCACACACCCCACCACACGGGAATAGAGCTCCAGTTTTGCCCACTTTCAAGAACGTGAGTTTATCTGCAGACAGTTCTGTCCCATTCTACAGTAGGAATGTGCTTGTCAGGCTGATCACATCCCACCAGAGGTGAGGGCAGGCCACATTTGGGGGATACGGCTGTTACTCACTCAGGAGAACAGGAGGTTGTGAGAAACCAATAAAGCCACTATGGAGTGAGTGAAGCCTTGAAAGAAAGGACTGGACTGCAGGGTGCAGCAGGGACCAAAGGGATTTTGGTGGGGTTTTTGTTTGGTTGTTTTTTTCTTTTAAACCTTTATTTCTGTTCCGTCTCACTCAGAGGTTTTCCATCATTTTTTCAGTTTACTGAACAAGGCCTGGGGTCCAAAGCCTTTCGGTGTCCTTGGCAAACATGGAAAGGGAAAGGTCCTGCAGCTGCCCTCAGAGCTGCTGCTGGCTGTAGGCCCACCACAGCCAGAGGGAAGGGGGGATAGATCCATAGACTATTCCATTTTCATTCAAAAGCAATGTGAAGGAGCTTAAGAAACAAAAAGAATGCAAGGCTGGGTCAGGTATAAAGGCATCTCTGGAAGTCATCTTGCCTAAACTCCCTGTTCAATCAGGTCATCCAGAGCAGGTTGCTCAGAGCAGCATCCAGTCAAGTTTTGAACCTCCCCAGGGATGGAGACTGCACACCCTCTCTGGGCTGCCCAAGGCATCATGAATGAGCTGATAGGCATGATATCACTGTCACACGTATTTCAATTTCACCTTTTCCAACATGATAAAACGTAAAAAGTAGTTTCTCTCTCTCAGCTCATGCTTAGCACAGATATAAAAGTCAGTTTCCACCAACATTAGATGTGTCCAATCAAATATATTTCCCACTAAATCAAGGCAAGAATCAGAGAATCATTTAGCTTGGAAAAGACCTTTTAGATGGAGTCCAACTGTAAGAGACATGGACAAAAGAGTCAAAAGAACTAGAAAGTCCTGGGTCTGGTGTGTTATCCATAATCCTCTTGCATGAATATACTTCCAGCAGCAGTTCACCCCTCTGCCAGGCACCAGAACAAAAGGGAAGGCTGCCTTTGCCTGCACAGGCCCTGCAGTGCCTGAGCACACCACTGTGACCAGTTGGGATTCTACTTGTAGGTTTATTAGCACAAGCAGACTATATACGTCACATCTTGCCTTATGATCAGGCTTGCCCTTTCAAAATAATAATGCCTCTGCGAATTAACTTACAATGAGCCACCAGCAAACACTCTACCAGGGAGGACCAGCACTGCACAGTGCCTTTGCACCCCAGGGGCAAGCAGGAACACTTGAGGACTGTCCCATTCCATTGCCTTGCTGGGAGTGTGCTTGGTGGCTGCAGCCTCTCTGTCCTCCAAACTAAATCTGTGCCTGCAGTGGACCAAAGCCTGTTGGCATCCCCACAGCACCCCACCATCCCTGGTACCAGGCAGAGCAGCGAAACACTGGCTGAGATTTCACAGTTTGCTGCAGCAGCACTCCCCCAAATATTGGAAAGGCATCTAACGCTGTTCCTGGCAGGTGCCTGCTGCTGTGGCACATCCCCACCACTCAACCCAGCCCTCCAGAGCAGCTGCTCGGACAGAGCAGTCTGGGAAGTTCACAGCCTGGATGTCAGTGCAGAGCCTGGGTGTGGCCCTGGCAGTGGGTTAACACCCAGTAAGTGCAAGGTCCTCGGTCCATGAGCTTAGTTTTTCTATTTTCCTCGGCTTTTTCACATGCAGGAGAAGGGATGCTTGGAGGAAGCACAGCAGGGGCTGACCCAGGTGTCTTCCTACACCTCTCTCTGGGGCCATTCCAACAACAGCAGCCCTGCTGCACCCACTCAGCGTCATCACTGTCCTTATATGATCTAATACAGCTGGTCTGCTTGGAATCCCCTTTGGTGTTCATGTTTTACTAATAACACTGTCGGAATGCCTGGGTGCACCTGTGAGCCCCTTTGGGTGCACACCCGGGGACAGCACAGCCTCCCTGGTGTTTCACCACTCACCCCTGATATTCCAGGGATATTTTAATTCAGTGGTTTTTTACAAGGCTGTGGGGGTAGAGAGGGAGAAGGGAAGGAAGGGGATGGGAAATGGGACATTCATAGAAACAAGATACAGAAAGGATTTATGACCCTGCTTTTGAATATGGACAAGGCAATATGTAACCCTCAGGTTATTCACATACCTGTCCTGCCTCCTGTTTCCCTGAGATGTTCTATGGCATAGCTTTGAAGAAGGTTGTTTGGACATATTAAAATAAAGGGAGCATCTGCCCAGTCCCTCCTGTTCTCCACATTCAGCAATTACAGTCTAGGATCCAAAGCCAGGCTTGAGTTCCCCTGGGATCCAAAAATGATGGTTTCAGCTTCTACACTTGCACACCTGGTGCCACAATGATCTCTTACTTTGCAGTAACTCGCCTTGTGAATCTATATGAGCCCATATTTCCATGAAGAAAAATCAATTCTTTTTCTTATATCTGCAGATATGCAACACAACAGCTTTAGCTTGCTTCTCCTAGAAACATTTCTGAGTATGTGAAGGGAGTGAAATTACAGGTAACTCTTCTGACTGCTGGCTTTTATGAACCAAAAGTAGAAGAAATCACCCAGAGGGAAATGAGGAGAGTTTTAAAGAGGAGAAAATACATCACTTGGTCTTAATTTGCATAGCACACAGCTGAAGAAAATAAAGGGAAACTTGTGTTGGAGCAAGTGGCAGGGAGGGGCAGCAGGCAAATGCATTAAAGCCCTGAAGGAAGGGTGAGGTTCCCTTAGGAAGCATTCAGTGAAAAGCATCCAGTTACCATCTCCAAGTCCTTAAGAGTACCCTGTTGGCAGGATCATTGCACAGCTGTGGATCCAGAGGAAAGAGCAGGTGAAATTCAGCAGTGAAACTGGTAAGCAGTGAAATCAACACAGCAAAATTAGCCCAATGTGTCAGGAGATCACCTCAAGGTAGAAAGGGAACAGTTAAGTAAGCTATGAATATTCCATAAAAATTGTATTTGTTCCTGTCAGCTATTGTTACAGCACATACCATCCTGCACATCACCAGTGCCTATGGGCTGAGATGAGGCTTTTGTGCTCTGGCTGTAACACGTATTACTGCAGGACAGTGTGAGATGTTGATAAGCTGTGTTGAACCCCATCTACCTTCACATGAGATATCAGGAGAACTTTACATGCCATGGTGCCCATCAGCAGGTACATCCCTGCGACAAATGTCAGGTTTCCCCAAGTCTCAAGTTGTGCTAACTTGATCTCGTGAAAGTGCACTAAGCTCACCTGGCAATCATGCTCACATTATTTCACTGATCCTGTGATATAAAGATTTTCCCTTCCTCCAAGTATCACCCACAAATTAGGTATTCACAGGCACCAGTGTCTGCTCAGCCACACACAGGTCCACTCTCCATCCCGGTGGTGGTTTCCACCAAAACAAATCAGTCTGTTTTCTGCAAGCAGAGAGACTGGCTCGTGACAGTGATGTATTAAGTGGACCAATATGAGTTTGGTGAACAAACAGAATATCTAGTGGACTCCAAGGGTCTCCTCATGCAATTGGGTTGGTATTGAATTCCCAAATCCTTTTGCATTAGTGTCAGGTGCTAATGACAGTGCTCTCAGGAAGGAAAAACTTAGTGAGAAAATCAGGTGTGTAAAAAAAGAGGAATAAAATGTCATAAAACTATCCATCGTCTTTAAACTTGATTCAGAGTGCTCAGCCAGGACTTCAAACCTCTGAAGACATCACTTTTGAAAAAGTTATACTGAGTGAGATGCACCCTTTGCAGAGAGGCGAGGCAAAGCATCAGTGTCTTAGGAGCCAGCAGGGACCCCGAGCAGTTTGTCTGTCCCACCACCTTGGCACACTGACCAGCATAGGCTGTCTGTCTGGAAAGCCCCTCTGCCCTTCTGCTCTTGAAGCTTCAAACCTACTGAGGCTCTTTAAGCTCAGATACTGAATCATTACTCTAAAAAAACCAAAAGGCTGGAGCTTTGTCAATATGGAAAGAAAATTTTAGAAAGCATTTGTCCCCCTGCCTTGTAGAAGTTGATCAAAACCTCCTGAGTACTGGGAAGGGAGAACTTCAGCATTTTTTGCTCAAGTGTCTGCAGCTTGAAAGCTGCTGTCTAGTCAGTCTGTGAAAAGAATTTTACAGAGAATACCTAGAAGCTGCTTATTTTGTTTTGCAAATAAATCAAAAATAAATGCTTCAGTTGCAACAAGAAAGAATGACTTTTTGTTCTCAAGTGGTTTATTTTGTATTTCATTTAAACAAAGTGTTATAAATGATGGATTTGAAATTAATATTTTTCTCATTTGGTAAAGGAAAGTTTGATGCTTTGGGCTTCATTTTTGTTGTGCTATGAAAAAAAAAAAAAGAAAAAAGCAACATTTTGGGGCTTTCCTAGGAAAAGGAATACTGAATTTCAACCAGATGTGGTTAAAATCTCAGTTGTTATAGTCTCAAGTATATGAATTACAGAGCTTTTTCTGTATCTTTATGAACAATGATTTTTTTTAATTCCATTTTTCCTGAAGTTAACAAAGATTAGTGAGCTAGGAGAAGAGGCAAGGGAAGAGTCTAATTTGTTGCTTCTTACTGGTACAGATGTAAAACATTATCTAGATCCCTATTTAAAGCTAATAGCAAGATAACATACCCGAGAGACAAATCATAGGCTCTGTAAAGTGCATGATCGCTCCGAAACACAGCACCCCACAGCATTCAGCAAATAACAAAGGCTTGCAAAGGCATTATTAAGTTTATTGTTAGCGAGTAATGATGATGTGAATGGACACAGGACTATAAATAATATCATTTCATGAAAGGCTGCCAAGACAAAAAATTGAAACCAGCACCTTTGCAGCACAGCCACAGAAGCAAACAGGGGTGAAGCCCTGCAGAGGGTGGCGGAGGAGGGTCTTGGGCCAGCTGCTGTGAAAGCTGGTGGGAGGGTGCTCACCCGTTCCAGTGACCCTTGCTAAAAGGAAAAAATACGGTCTAAAATCCCATGTGTTTGCCTTCAATTCTTTTTCCCAGGCTTTTGCCAGGGTTGCAGTTTCCCTGAAGGGTAATATTTCTTTGTTCCTGAAGTGTCTGCTGGAGTGGCATGAGATGCAAAGGGTGTAAGGGCTCCAGGCATGCTGAGGTGGGTTGGTGGTACCCAAAACCAGGCAGCACAGCTTCAGCAGGGCTGAAGGCTTTCAGCTTTGATAAGGGAAAAAATCGTGATTTTTTTTTTTACATTTCCTGCTGAGAGCAGTCTCATTTGTCAGACTAGAGCACTTTCCTCTGGTGTTATTTTGTGGCAGAGCAGGAAACCGGCCTTGCTGATAATTCAGGAACACGAGCCTCTCCCCGTGTTTCATGCAGCACTTCCCTCTGGTCCTGCAGTGCTCTACACAGCGTGATAAATCCCAGGAAATAGTCGTGTAATATCCCCATCTTTTTCCAGGGTTACTTGAGGAGTCCCACTGTTAGCAACCTGGGAAATTGTCTTGAACAACAGTACCCTGTACATCTCCTGCCATAAACATCCGAGAAGTGAGCCCACTGTAGGGACATGGGTGAAGGCTGCACTGTTCCTTGCGGCTGCTCCCTTGGAGCAGATTTAACCTGAAAAGAATGGTTGCATTGGAATACACTCTTATTTGCCAGACTTACCACCGTGGGAGAGTTACTGTACATTTTAATATGAAAACACCATTTAATAGGGGGAATATACAGATGGTCAAACCTACTTTACACTCATTAGGAGCTGAAGCGACGTTTAAGGGAAAGGATGAATTTTTAATGATGCTGTAAGATGGCAGGTAAAGGAAATAACTTTTCTGATAAGAGCAAACCTACCACTATTGGCCAAAAGTTTCTGTTTAAAAGAAGTTTCACAAGACTTTTTCCAGCCCTGGGCATGGGCAAGGAACAAACTTTTCACCAACTTGCTGTTTCACTTTTCTCTCATTTTAAGTGGCCACAGGATTTTCAGGCACTAGGGCTCATACATGATATGATGCAATATTACTTTTCCAGGACTGGCAACAAGAGAGTGACTTGGCCAAAGAGATTTTAAATTATTCTTAAACTGCAGCATTTCTAGGCCCATGCCACTTAGCATCACCGTAACATGTTTGCCTGCCGTCTTCTCCCCCTTTATCTTACTACTCATACAGATGTACACATGCTGAGGATCCTGTTAGCATTTGTGGAAGAAAAAGTATGGACAAGAAATTAAAATATCTCTTGTTGCAAGACAAAATTTGATATTTTTTCCTCACACAGGGCAAGGGGTGGGAAATATTGTGTTGGTACATGACTGAGAGGGAAGGAAAAAAAGCGGAGGAATGACATGGGACAGCCAACCCTGCCTGTGATTTTTGGAGCTACAGGGATTTTTTGTTGGTGTTGTTGTTTTTGGGTGGTCGGTTGGTTGGTTGGTTGGTTTGGTTTGGTTTGTTTTGTTTACTGGGATTAACAAATAGCTCTGCAATCTTACTGGGAACTTCTCAAACAGCAGAGTCCTCTTCTTTGAGTAATATCTCAGCCACAGCTCCACATCATACTTAAAGACCTCCATTGTTTTGTGATGCCTTAAACATTAGTAACACCAACAAAACTTGCAGAAGGAGCTGGTGGGGGTTGTCTGGCTCCCTGCCACTGAGAGCCTCATAGCTAGGGCAGTGACAACACCCCAGGGCTCACACCACCCCAGCAAATCATGCTTTGGGGACAAATTAATGCTCATTTTAGACCACCACTTTAAGTCACGTAAAGAGAACATAGCAGCTTTCCTCCTCTGCCATCCTGGGCTTTTATGGCAGAAACCAGCTAAGAACTGACCTTTTCTTTTGTCATTTCAGCACATTTGGGTACTACCCCTCTGTGGATGAGGATGTGCTGAGTGCACTATTTCCAGCTGTCTTTGCAACCCCACCATCATTCCTCTGGATGATTGCACAGAGCCTGAGCACAGGACACTGACCCCCTTCTATCATAATACAGGTAACCACATTCCCCAGCAGGGATGACAGTGCTGATTTATTCAGCAAACGCAGTTATAATTTTCCATTTTCCACCCTAAAGGTTCACTGTAAGACTCCAGCTGTATTCGCTTTTATTGTTGAAGGCTTCACCTACAAATGGGGGTGGTGAAATTAGAGCTTGCTTCATCTTCTCTGGCCCCCAGTAATTATGAAGATGAATGGCTCCTGCCGGGTTTCATTTGCCAAAGTTCTCTTAAACTGCGAAGCACCGTGCAAATGTACGAAGTTTGGAGTGGTAAGTGGTAAAAAGTGTTCCTGCCCTCTTTCTTTACTGGATTTTTAGAGAACCTCTCAAATAAAATATAGGTTTTTGTTTACATGACTATTATTGTATTATTTCAGATTATGTTATTATTAGATTATTTCTAGACTTTAGCGCAACCCTTCTCAATATTCGAAAGCCACATGCTTAAAACATTTACTGTGTACTCAGTGATAAAAGTCCACACCTGGGAGCAGCAATTCTGGGATCCTTAGGCCACAATCTCACTAAATTAATACATGTTTAGAAGTCGATGCTTAACTAGCTAAATTTGCTCTGGGCAACCTCCACACACACTTTCCCCATGCACCTGCCCCAGCTGGAGCATCATGCTGTGCATATTGTCTGGTACTAAGAACTGGTCTCCCTGTGGGGTAAAAATTGCCAAAATTTGTCATGTCAGGAGAGATGTTCTGTGTATGACAGCCTCCAGGTGTGCCCATCTAAGACAGGGTTCAGGACTCAGCATCTCTGAAAAAAGATGCAAAATCTCTGCAGAACAGGCTGAAGCCTCTCCCCTTGTAAGGCGGCTCTGCACAGCATCCATCAGACTCAGAGATGGGGATTAGCAGTCATGGGGAGACTGTCAGACCAGTAGCAGCATTGCACAGCACTTCCCATCATTCCCTCCCTGCCATCCCTGGGACAGCAGTGTGTCCTGCACACACTGCGAAGAGATTTCACAGCAGCTGTCAGGTCCCGCCTGGACATGCTCTGCTGGAGCCAAAAAGACCTCTCAGGTCAGGATGCTTGTTGTCTGCCTTCCTCGGGCCTTTGCCTCTAAGCTTGTGCTCCTCAAGGTGCCCACGGAGGTCCCCAGTCACACACTTAGATCTGACTAAAGATACACTTAAACAACGCTTTTGGTTTTTTGCATGCTCTTGCAGAGATCACCCAAAAGAGGATCCCATCCAAACCAAGGAGCCCTGACCCTGGTGGGTGTGTTTGCTGTCCCAGGACCAGCAGTGATGCTGCTGCTCCCTCGTTCCTCTATCCCATTCATCTTCTCTGTGAAAATAATCTGCTGCACAATTAAAATCCCTGTGGGAAAAAGGTCTGAGGTTGAAAAAGGCCCACTTAGACAGGCCGTTTAGCAAATGGCCAGACAGCTTGTTAGGTAGAGATATAGACAGGGGTGATTTGGATAATTAATTACCACCCACTACCTGTCCACTTTTGAAGAGAAACTATTGGTGATCATTGCCCTGTCTCAGTTTACAATACAGACTACCTCAGGTTTCTTGTCATTGCAGAATGGAGATTTTTTTCAGATCGCATGAGTTTTGCATCTCCACACCCAAAGTGGTTCTGAGGCTTTCTTTGTAACTATCACCTCACTGGTGTACCAGCAATGACTTTCCTTCACAACTAAGGGAAAGTACTTCGGAAATTATAAATCGGCTTTTGCGAGGCTATGGCTTATTTTATATTGATCTGCAGCCCCTTCTCCTCACTGCAGCAGTTAACATGTCTTAAAAATGCTGAATTGCTCTTAATGAGAACATGGTTATGCTGCTGCAGACTAATTTTACCATCCTTCAGTTTTATAGCTAGCAGATTTATGTAGTTGGCTTTTTTTTTCTTTTTCCTTTTACAGGCCGAAGGTTGCCTGAAGAAGAGTCTGAAAATGTCAGTATTAATACATACAGCATCAGAAAATCAGCAATACCAACCTGTAATCCTGAAAAAGTATTAGCAAGACCATGAGAAGCATTCCCTGCTGGACCTGAGAGCTTCAGCAGCAGTCCTGCCAGGCAAAATAGAAAAGTGGTTTTCTGCCATTTCAGTCGCAGATCTCAGCACGGCCTCCTGCTCCAACCAAGTCCTGAGCCATTCTCAGCCAAGCCAGACAGACGTGGCGCTACAGCCCTGTCCCTCAATGCTGTATAAGCACAGCCCATACAATGAGCATCCCGGGTGTGAGGAGCACCTTGCCCAAGCCTGGTGTCTTCCTCCTTGCCCCAGTGGGCACTGCAGCCAGGAGAATGCCCAGGGCTTGGGTAGCCAAGCCCCCAGCGCTTCGCTCAGATGTGTCCACAAGAGCTCATTATTTTAATTTTTCAAACAGAGCCTCCACATGATCTACAAGATTAAATAAAATGAAAAACAGAGAGAAGAACGTACCATGCATCTATTTTTTATTTTTGGCAGGAGACGCGTGAGCAGCAGTGCATTAGAAACAGGACAGCAAAACAGAGGTGCTGAGCCCCAGCAGTAGTTCTGTGACACCACTCCCCAGCACCGTCTCTGCCCATGCTGTCCACTCTACTCCTCTGCTCTTGCTTCCCCCACTGGCTCAGCAGAACAGACACACACTTCTACTTGCACTCCTTCATACAAGAATGAGCCCAGGCAAGCAGGAAAACTGGTGAGGTTTGAGCAGTCTGCTTTGGGCAGAGGGAGCTACTCTAAGGATTAGTAGGGTGCCAGAAAGAGAAAAGCACAGGTGATGGGTTTTATAGGAACACATCCAAAAAGGAAGTAGACAGAAATGACTGGAATGCCAGAGTGTCTGATTATAGCTTTGAAGTTTGCATTTTTAGGGATATTTATTGCACAAGACAGCTTTGCCTGTGATAGCTTTGCACAGCTTGCCTTATTTTTGGACAAATCTGAGCGAAAGTGTTAATTGCTCATACAGCCACATTTTCAAAAGGGGCTGGGGAAGCACGATTTTGCAGGATATGGGCATCAGATCCAATTTATAGTCTTTATTCACTCACTGCCTAGACAGAGATTGAATTTGTCCTAGAATTAATATACCAATATGCTACTTCTGTGGTTTGCCTTCGTTTTTTGGGTGTAACACATAAGTTTGCTTTTCACATTGCTTTTGTTCAGTTTATGCAAACTAATTCTCCTCCTGGATGCAGTCCCTGCTCTTTCTGAAACATGTTTTTCCTACACTTACAGATTTCACTTCCTTTTTCTACCTATGTATGATGTACTTTTCAGCAACAGAATCAAAGCAAATATTTAGGAACTTATCCAAACAAAGTAATTGACACAGGCACCTGCAAGAGAATTTGATTAATTTAGGCAATCTAATCCAAAAAGGAAAAATCCCACTCCGTACTGTGCCGAGGTGCCAGAATATCACATTGCTTGACCAGTTCTGTAAGAGCCTTCACATTTCTGTTCTGTCCTTGCCCTGAAACACCTCACAATGCAGGTAGGTACCTACATGCAGGGGAACCAGAAAGAAGGGGAAGTGAGTTGCTTACACATTTGAAAGCCTGTGTTAATAAAAGAAAAGCTTTTCTTTAGAGCATAGCTCAGGCCTTGTCACTGCTGGGCGAATGACTTGGAAAGCAGAAGATTGTCTCCTGCTCCTTCTCGACTTCATTCACAGCCTTGTAGCCTTTGCTGTCCTTTCTGCACAGGAAGCTGTTTCCCCTCAAGCAGCTCCCACACCCAGCTCACCCAGCAGCGTGGCAGTTTCAGTGTATCCCTGAGACAAGTATGCTTTGAATCTTCCGGCACAGGGTTAGGAAGTGAACTTTCACAAAGACTCTCCCTGCCAAATTAATACATGGAAAGAAGCATCCCCACGACTTTTCAAAGGACCTGGGGCTGTACCGAAGAAAGCACAGACCTACATAGTGAGACCCTTCTGCAGTCAGGTGGATGGACACCAGCTTGTCAATCTCACAAAGGCACAGGTTTGAGACTAACAGGACAATTTGCACTGCACCAAAGCCAGCTCACCCTATGCAACAGCAGCAGGGGAAATGCCCTAAAGCATTGTAACAGCTGCATTCTAATCATCTATCACAGCTTTACACAAATTTAACAGTTTTTCTCTGGGTTGCATTCTCAGGGGACAGCTTTAAAAACGTGGAAATAGAAATTCTAGTTTTAGACTCTACTGATCCCCCAAATACGTAATGTTCTGCTTGCTTTTGCAAACCATTGCAGCAAATACAACAAATAAAACCAAAGTATTATGGGAGGTAGATGGAGAACCCACTGGCCTTGAAGACAAGCACTTCTTCCACGCTCTCACTTCTTCTAAATATACACATATACATGTGAACCAGACCTAGCAGGTTTTCACAACACAAACACAATAGCTACTTTTACCTTTCCTGAAGCCTCAAAATCTGACCTTATGTAAATACATACAGAAAACCAATTTCTCCCCCACCCTGACATTTCCCGAAGTTCTTCCCTTAAAAGCTGTCACACATCCTGACCCCTGGTGTACAGCAGCAGATGGATATGGGCAGAAGAGGGGCTCAGAGTACTGCTGTGCACCACAGAAATTATGTCCTGGTTGTGTCATCTCCCAATTATTTGTGACCCTCAAACTTCCTCACTGGTGGGGTGGGATGAGGAGCAGAAAAGGCCTTGTCTCTGTTCAAAACCTACTCAGCAATATGGGAGACATCCCCACGTTATCAACACTGTGCTCAGTACAAATGAAAAAGCACAGCCCCATACTAGCTACTACGAGGAAAATTAACTGTATCCTAGCTCAAAGAGAAAGAGAAGCTACACCAGATACCACAAAACTGCTCAGATATGCCTGTAAACAAATCTCTCATCTTGTCAGAGCAAAACTTACCCTTCCACATCTGTATGAGTGGATTTCAGGGCTGCAAGACTGGTGTATCATCTCAGTGGTTTTGGCACTTACCTTGGAGCCCCCTTCACAGGGGTGAGAGAGATTTTCACCACACATATAAATTACTGAAGGGTTTCATTTCAGAGCAAATCATCAGGGTTTTTTTATGACACTAAACATTGTTCTTCACATTTATCAACCTGTTCTCTGATGATACTGAAGAGAAAATGGTTCTATGACATATTTACTCACGACCTTATGACAGGTATGGAAGGATAACTCCATATCCACAGACAAGCATTTTCATCCCGTTGCCATCACGTACTTTATTATCCACTAGGTGGTTAATGGAATTTGTCTTCATGTGTCATCTAATACTATTTTCAGAGAGCAGCCACACGCTAACATCAGTGATTAACATCTCAAATGTGATCAGTCCTACAGCAGTTTTAATCAAAAGGTAAAAAAAAAATCACATCCCTAAGGACTATACATGCAGTCCATTATTTAACTAGATTGAAAAACAAGTAATTTTGAAAATGAATGTGATAATTATGCTTGAGATTGACCCAACAGAGGCATCAGTGAGAGGAGAGAACATGGAGAATCCAGCTGTTAGCTGAGTTTCGAGCTTCATTATTTCTGTTTATCAAACTCATCCACATTCAGTCTAGACCTTGATGTTTTGTTGTGTGCTGAGGTGTGACATGCTGGCGTGAACATGAGCTAATCTCTTACTGCTTCTAATGGCAGAACAGAACACCATGAAAAATGGTAACAATAGACAAAACCTGAGATTTTACATCTTTATTGATTGTTTTGCAAATACATAGAAGGACTTTGATGTTTAACTTGCAGAGTTTACAGTACAACTACATTTTCTAGAATTTTATTTTTCTTTTTGCTTTTTCATGGACAAAAATCAATAAAATATAAAGTGAACTAAATCCTATGTGATAATACAGTAGAATCATCATCTTCTTCAGGGCAAAGAGTTATCAACTGTCCTTGTCTTGTGAAGCGCTGTCAAGCAGAGAATGATTTCAGTGATGTCCCAATAAACCTTCATCCCTGCAACACCAATCATTGCAACCACTGCTCAGAGTATACCTTACCTATGAACCACACTTGCGTCCACAGAGAGGGAAATGCTTAGGAGTGCTTTAATTTCTAATCCTGCTTGACAAGTGAGTTAAAAAAGTGGATTCGGAGCTTGTTGCAATTAGCTTGTGCGGACACATGACATTTTCATAACAATACCAATATTCTACCACATCTATTGTCCTCAATAAAAAAAATTCTTGTGTGACATCTGTACCTTGTTTCCTGTTGCTACAGCATCACTGCTATATATGGAGAGAGCCTGTTCTCCTTTTATCCCCAATTTTCAGCACCATATACTTCTTCTCTCTTCCATTAACACTGATACAAATAAGACACAGAGCTCAAATGTACAGCATGTATGACAGTCTACAAGTACTCTTCCACACTCTTGATCAAGTGTGATCCCCACGCTGAAGAGGAAAAGATAACCTCTTGCACAGACCTTGGCTTCTTATTCCTCACAACATCCCTGTGAGGTAGGAAGAAAAACATCCCCTTTTCCAGCAACAAGGAGACAAGGCAGAGAACACAGCAGACATTCCACAAGGCAGTAAGTGGAGAACCAAAAAAGCTGAAAATCAGGAGTTCTTGGCTCCTAATTCTTTGATTCAGAAACCAAGGTATTAAACTCCCAGACATTACCAGGTCATTAGTCTTTTTATAGCCATATGTTAACGACAACAATGGCTTCTGTGCGTGTGCCAGCAAAGCATAGTTCTATGGCAAAAGCAGAGTACACCTGATCCTGCCCTCAGACACTTCTCCTGTACTTTATAGATGTCACTAAATGTTTGCTGTAATTAACTAATCAGTCCTACAACTACTGTAGCAATAGATCAACATTTCATACATAGATTTCTTTAAGACTTGTTCATACCTATTTAAATGCTTGTGTTCTTTGGTTTTTTTGTGGGTTTGTTTTTTGTTTGTGGGGTTTTTTTTTTGTGTGTGTGTTGGGTTACTTTTCCCCTCTGGAGAAATTAATAGTAACTCCCTTCCCCCGCATAATAGTTTTTACAGTCTTCCCCTAAACCCATCATCCATTCTGAGTACTGTCTATGGGAACTGTGAGTGAAGACGAATGAAACACCTTCAGGGATGACACCTATCCCCTCAGAGTAGCTCATCACCCATCTCTGGCCCTGAAGGCAAGGATAGGCACCTTTTGCTGTGTACAGCACGACAAGGGTCAGAATTGTCTCTGAACTGTCTGTGTGGATTGGGGAAGAAGCCTCTGGGCTGCTCTACCCAAAAGCAAAACTGTTTATACTAAGCTGAAATAGTCAGGTTTTGTTATATACAGATTTTTAACCTCTGTAAGCAGAACTTCAGTCCACCTCCACAGCAACAGAAATGGTCAAACTTTTACGAAACAACTTGTTTGGAATGAGTAGCATAGGGAATACACCTAAATAGTGAAAATGTGAAAATTAACATGCTGGGTTAACGTATACCGGAGCACTCTGATAAATGTAGTTTCAAGTCTTCAATGCAAATTACCTATCAACCAAATCACTGGTGTATCTTAATCACCATACTAGCACTAGTCTTTGTACAACATAAGTCTTTCCCACAGGCTCAGCATCAGGTCTTTCCTACATGTTCAGGCTGTACAAGAACCTACCACCCATTAGCAGCCACAAGTTCAAATCATACAGCTTGGTATTACAGGAGCACTTTTGTACTGGCATAATGGTGTTTACAAAGGCATTTTGTTTATTTCTTTCTGGGATGAAGGATAACCTGTTATGGCATTGACAAGAGTTTACCAAAGAATTGTTTAGGGTAAGTGCAACTACACAAAATAATATCTCCAATTGAAACAGTTTTACTGCTATAAAACCTGTGTGTGGATCAAGGCAAATTCTGTAGCTGTTCCATGAAAATGAAGCATTTCTTATTTTAGAATGGAAAAATGCAGTACAAAGGCTAGTACAGGAGCTAAATGTTGCAGGATTTTCCTATCTGATTCCTGAGAAATGTATTATATTCCTTCCATAACTCACACAGATTATGGTGAATCCCTCATTCACCCAGTATTAGAATGCCCTTCTATATCATGTCCCAACATTGCTTATTACATGTATGATGGGCATTATGTACACTTTGTGTATCTCCATTTTACATGCTTTTCAGTCACTTAATATGCTCCAGTCCTGATGTCAAACATTGTATCAGGAATTATTTTAACTGAAGTGTTTTAAGTGCTCCTATTTATACAAATGACAGAAATGACAGAAACCATTATACTTGGAGAGAACACTATATTTTAGTAAATGCTGATTTCCAGTCAGTTCATGCTCTGTATAATAAAGACATATTGTGCTGATTTGGTATGTGAGATCCAATGCTGTCATGTCACCTATTTGCAAAATTAACAAAATATAAAAATAATTTTGTAATTAACAACAGGGAATAGAAGACCTTCACCAAACAGCAGAACCACTCTGAGCTAATGTCTTTTCATTTTGATTATCTCATGGCATTTATTCTAGTTATTATAAGTTTGGGTTCCAAACTCCTTAGATTTTGCTGACGCCTTGATTGGGAAGTGGTGCAGATTTACTGCTTTTACTCTTAACTATCTGTATTCCCTTAATTAGAATCTTTAAGGTCTCCACTACCTTCTCTTCTCCTGTTTCTCTGTGTAACACTGGAAGGACAGACCTCACTCCAGATACAATATTCATTTGCCTTTGACTGGGATCTGGGGAGAAGCATTATATCTGGGGAATAAGAGTAGTTAATGAGGGAAATTGTGCAGTTACCAGTTGTCTGCATGGGGACGGAGCCTTTTTAATCTTCCTGCTTCACACCAGCTCCATTCTAGTTTGTATGATCGAAACATAAAGGGTCACAGTTGGACTTTGGCAAGTGTAGGGTTCTTAATACCAAAAGACACACACCGTGGAAGCAGCAGATACATTTAGGTCCCAGTTATTTCCACTGGTGTTTTATCACAGACTGATCAAAAGCTCAGGAAAAGGAAAGTCTACCATATTCCCAATGTCTCTCTACAGATACGTACAGTTGCTATAGATGACTCCAGAAAAAAACCCCCACACCTTTACAGGAGAATGGACATGATAAGTGCCACAGTTATACAACAGATACCAGGAAACGCAGAGGCAATCGTAAGTTTTGCATGGTTGTTTTCTAATTCTGTGTAAAAACCATAGTATTTGGCAGACAGACTACAAGGGGGTTTTTTTGGTGTTTTTTTTTTTTTTGTTTTGTTTTGTTTGGGTTTTTTTGGGTTTTTTTTGTTTTTTTTTTTTTTTTTTTTACAATCATCATTAACATTTTAGCATAACAGGATTCAAAACTTAGGGAATATATTCACCCTTCCATTAAAATTGGTAATGTTATGAAAGCAGAATGCAATTTAGGCTTATAGTCAAAGCCTGAGCTTAACTATATGGAAACTACTTACAAAGCCCTTAAAAAAATAAGAAAAGGAAAAAAAAAGTAGAACTGCAAAACAGTCACCGATTTCTCCCACTTGGAAACAGGCCTTCTGGTAAGTTAAGCCGAGTCTGTATTTCACATTCAAATCTGTCTCATTGGTATTAATTTCGGTGAAACCTGGCAGAAAGGAGGGAAAAGAACACAGCAGTTGGCATACAGATAAGAGACAGCAGTACAACCCACCATTCAATTTCCACCTCTATCAACTATGTACCACTGAAGACTAGAGACACTGTATTTACCTAAAGTGAAGTATTTGCAGTATTTCAGAGATAAACACTCCCACAACTGAATTTTCTGATGCAAGAATACAACTGATGTGTGGTGCTAGCATCCATCCAGCCTCCCAACTTCATTTACTTTGAGATGGGTTACTGATGTAAGAATGCAGGCAGACTAAACCTGGGCAGGGGAACCTGTACTTGCCTCCCTGTAGAGTCTTCTCAGGTGGCTTCCAATGCCATAAACACCAGTAGGAGAGTTCAATGCAGACAGACAGTGCTTGATGATTGTACAGTACAATACTTCTAATTGTTCCTATTTTTAAAAATTTTCCTTCTTCCATTCACATTCAATTTCATCTGATCGATGATTGCACAGTTTAATAAATTTAATTCTATGTTTTTAAAAAAACTTGCCTTTTTCCATTCACATTAATTTTTTTGTGAAGACATGTTTATGCATTCTATTCTTTTAATTCCACATACTCACAGAAATCAATTAGTGATACCATAAAATGTACAGCAAACCAAGAATAAAACACAGTAAGCCTAAACAGGAAGCTGGAGAAAGAAAGAAGGTGTAAATAGGAACAATACCGAGAAGACTTTTCAGAATATCAGTGGTTAACATTTGGTTGAGCTCTAACTGCAGGTCTACAGAAATACCGTGAGGAATATGTCTCCACAGAAGATCCAAGCCCCTTTAATTATCTCCTGCTCCCAGTCCTATTTAAATAGGTGCCCCAGGATGAAGATCAAAAATAACTCATCTGATCTTCCTTGTTCAGGATGAAAAACAGTTCCATGGACAATCTGTCTCCCAGCTGATTAATGCATCCCATGGAAACCTCACCTACTGCATTCTTCTGCCTCCTTAACCCATCTTTTTCAGTTAAAAGTACTGAAGAAGCTAAAAGTACTGAAGAAGCTAACTCATGAAAGAATGATATATAAGGGCCTTTTCAAGTGTTAAAGCCTCTTTCTTTTAGAAGTATAGGGCTGTATTTTCTGTACCAGTTATTTCTAAGTTATCTTTCCTCCAGCCAGTATGTATCATCATTTATTACTTTATGAGAGCAGCCACTGAGGAAAGCTTAGTTCATGAAGAATGTGTTTAGGTATCAAATGCTAATGAAATGTTTTCAATGGATGGCAACCACTCATTGATTTTTTCAAAGTTGTGTGTGAACTATGATAATAAAGAGATCTAACAGGTATAAGTGTAGAGGAGAAACTCCTTGAGTGCATCAGCATTCCTGGATTAGTTCCAGAAATGTTTCAGCATTTCAGAGTGCAAGTTCTGATGTGCCTTGCTTAATTTGGGCCTACTTTTGCCTATACCAGGGATGGTTTCAGTGAGGTAAAGGTAAAAGCTGGAGGATGAAGATAGAACTACTAAGAACTGTATTCTGCAAATGACAAAAGACAACTACTGGAGGAGGTTACTGTTTTTCTAATCTTGTAGATTTTGGTGCCATCAAAACATCGAGTGGTTCATATCTGATGAGCATATTACATTAAATGTAATGTCTGCTAACATCTGATGTCTGCTAACATCTGATGCTAACAGTTGTCATTTGTGTGTACCACACTCTGCTTTAGAAAGGTTCTGGGGCCATGTGTGTGACGTGCCACAATGCCTGCAGTCAATTCATTTCTTACAGTACCTCCTAAGCAACACACTCTTAAAACTATTTCACTTATGGGAAGAACTTCTTACCTTGGAAGCTTAAAAATACTTTGCTGATGTTGAACAGGTGTACGGGGAGAAGTTTGCCTGGCAGCCCAGCTCATGGCCTTTGAACTGGTAAGAAGACATAGCCTCAGGAATTCCCTGCGATTCCAGCCTGTTGACTCTCTGACTTCCAAACCCTAACTGTGCTTTTCAGCTACACAAACAGCCCTGTGCTCATTTAATAGTTTTTCTACATAGTAAGTGTTCTTTGAGGGACTGATTCTGAATAATGCTGAGTCTATTTAATAAGTTGGTAACCTCAACCAGTGTGCAAAAGCAAGTTATTGTTCCAAATGTAAAAAGAGAACCTAAAAAAAAAAAGTTAGCACATTTGTTAAATTAAAAGCTGCTTACTTCTTTAAATTAATAAAAGTTGCTTCTCTTATTAACTCCTATTTTTTATTTAATTTCAGATAAAATCAAACAACAATTCCATCATCATATACATATATATATGTATATATAATACAAAAGTCACAAAAGCACAACATCCATTTAAAAATCAACACAGTCCTGCAACACTCTCAAAAAAAATGTTTCTCCAAGGAAAATGCACTTCCAGAAAATAAACCAATACCCTGTGCCATTTTGTACTCAGTTGGACAGTCACTTTCTTTTTAAACATAAATAATTTATTTTTAAACATTCTTTTTAAACATTTCTATTTAAGCATCTGCCTTGGCAGAACTTATCCTGATTATTTTTATAATTAAATACATCTGCAAAAGTATGTTCTGTCATGGTCTCATCAATGGTATAAGCCAGTACACGGCCAAACATATTGCCTGCCAAGGTGATCTATATGCTAGGCTACAGCAAATCTGATTTAAGCATGCAAGATAAGCCAACATTTTGTCTTGACAGCACAGTAAAATTGAAGGTGAATTGTTTATGTTTTATATGAGCCAGTCTATAATGAAGATTGTTAACTTTAAATCACATTTCCTTTGACATTTTGTTGTTGCAAATGTTTTTCAGGAGATGTTTTCCCAAGTAAGCAGGCTGTGAAAATGGGACGGTATAGTCCAATGTGACGTAAATAAGGCCATACAGACTACAAAGTTCTCCTCTCCCAATAGGAGTAGTTCACATTGTGAGGTAGTTATATACAAAGCTACAGCAATCCCTTAAAATCTCATTTCTAGTGGACCTACAGAGACATTTGTTTTAGCTCAGATCATTCACTGCATCCACTGAAAAAAGCTGCTAGAAAGAGGTCAACTCTGTGTTTTTCCCCAATTACTTGCTTCAAACTAGGAAAACATGATCCTACTTTTACTTTAGCAATACAGTATCACTAAAGCTCCTGTCACCAATATAAAACCAAGATGTCCCATTCAGTGAACATAAATAATCACAAGCACAACTGCTACTGTTGCAAGAAAGCCCGAGGCAGAGTGTTGAAATGTGGAATAAAGGACCAGGGCTGCTGGTTGCTTTCTGAATAAATGCCTATCACAATGCTCAAATCTCTATTTTCTGAGCTTCGAAAGTAAGTGAAAGACACATAGTTGTTTGGTATAGATGAAAATCACGCCACCAAGGATCCAATATTACACAACAGTAACCCAGCCTTGCTGTCAAAGATTTCAACAGATTTGGTAAGGATTTCAATGAGAGAAGGACTTGGACATTGTGGTCTGGAAACGTGCTTTAGAGGAGAGGTGACAAAAAAAGGGAGGGAGGGAAGGAGGGAGAGAGGGAGGAAGGAAGGAAGGAAGGAAGGGAGGGAGGGAGGGAGGAAAGGAGGGAGGGAGGAAGGAAAGAAGGAGCTAGTGCGCTTCCATGCCACAGGTTTAACAAGTCATTGTGGTTCANAGGAAGGAAGGAAGGAAGGGAGGGAGGGAGGGAGGAAAGGAGGGAGGGAGGAAGGAAAGAAGGAGCTAGTGCGCTTCCATGCCACAGGTTTAACAAGTCATTGTGGTTCAGGCTTTCCATCTGCAGTGCTGTAGAGATTTCCAGTACTTCTGCAATGACTCACCTATATGTCACACTGACTCCTGTGCATACTTTGGCAGAGGTACACACTTTGCAAACAAGCATTGCTTTGCAAACATTTATTCAAGCCACCTGCTTTCAAGGAAAGTACCTGTAAATGCATAAGTCAAGCAGTATCTACATTTTTCATGCCCAAAGGTGCTTTTGTGCAACTCGTGATTTCATGCCTGACTACAGCAGCTGTGTGGAGCAGAGTGTGCTCTCTGGACAACAAGGAAACGGTGCCTGTAGAGTGTCCCTTCCTGATCCTAGTAAGACATATGCCAGGGACCCAGAGAGTGGATTGCTCCAATACCTCTCATCAACTGCTAACTTCAGGCTACATTAAGTATTTGAAATTTACACCACTCCTTTGTAACACTTCCAGAAAAGCAGCAAGGAACTTGGTGGGTGGTGTTACTCTTTACTTTGGACCTAATAGTCTTCCCCTATCAACCTGCTGCAAAGCTTTACCTCATAGCCCAGCATTTTACGCTTCTCACTTCTCTCTCTGAATTTTTTGGTTGCTTCTGTTCTCATTGCCTTGAGCACAGGCTGCTGCCCTTTACAGCACACATTGGGAAACACGCATTTAATTGAATACGTATATATTGGTCACATGAACAAAATAAAAGCCCCAGATCCTTCCAAACAAGCAGGTTTTGAAAAAATAAGGGCTAGTAAGTTCTCAAAACAGAAGTCCTTTCCTGTAGTTTACACCTATTTAAATGCTTACTAAACATCACACCTTCAAATCCATTATGAAGTTAGTCCCCAAATTAAATACAAAAAAACCAAAACAAAGTGACTGACTGCAATAGCTACAAACCTACAAAGTTAATTTTTCATTTTAGATGCTAGCTGTTTGACAGGTTGACCAGCCCAAGAAAAAGATGTCCATTTTTTAAAAATTTGATAATTTTTTCCTAGATCAAAGTCAGAAGCTGAATGAATAATTTCTTTTGCACACAGAATTGCTGAATATGGAAGTCTGCTTCCGCTTTAAATTAAAAAATAATAATACCTACAAAAGTGATTCTGTAGCAGCTTCCTGCACTCTGCAGTTGAAAACCAACTGTCTTTAATCCAAATTTTTTTCACAGATAAATCAAGATATATTCAGCAGCGAGCAGCTCTTTATTTAAAATTTTTTAAAGAAAAACATACACTATCATATTTAGTTGTCAGAAATGCTCTCTTATGGACACAGGAAATGAACCGAATTTCACAGGCTCATTGCCTGTGCATAAGTTTCACTTACTACAAACAGTATGCTCGAAGCCTTATTAAGAAACCCTTTCACGTACTGCATGTGCTGCAGTCTTTATGTTCTAATGCTCTGCCATGAAACTGTGTAGAGGAAGAGTACTTTGCTTCACTACTAAAGTTTCCCCTACCATTTTTGCAGCACCATTTGTATACCGTCATACGTGCTATCTTTGCCAAAGGAGGGCTGAACTGCCCTAAAAGACTCCACAAAACAGAAGAAAAAATTTTGTGATGTTCATACAGGGGAAGGCCATGAAGAAACTATATTACCAGCCATACATGCACTCAGTTGCACTCTAGTGTGCTACAGCTTTCCATTAATAATCCAGTTTTGTGTTTGTAAGTGAGACTTAAGAATGAATGTGAATGTCAAAAGGCAGGGGCTTTCTGGATTGATGCAGAGCGTAAATGCCATTCGTAGAAGACAAAGGGAGAGACAAAGCAAAGATATCAATGGTCATGCAGTTCATTGACTGGCACTAGTAGCACGGAGTTTTGCTTGCACAGAGCGGACACATGTAGCACAGAGTGGACACAAGTAGTCACTCCTGTTGAGAAGACTCACAACTCCATCTAAAGATGGCATGGAAACTTAGCAACATAGACTTAGGTAAACTAACTTATACAGTGGAAAAATAAATATTCACCCATTCTCAGAAATTATCAGCTCCTCTCTTCAAAGCATAAAAGCTTCCTTTCCACTTGTACTTTTAGTCATTTCTCCACCTCTCCTGGTTTCCCTAGCTTCTGATGCTTCTGACACAATCACACTAGATTAGCCATAAATTATCTTTCCATTGTAAATCCCACAGGCAATCTATTCAGTCCTCACCTACAGAGAAGAAACTTATTTCATCTACAAGTCTTCGTGTGATGAGCATTTGTGGAGGATATTTGTTTTGACTCCAGACTAACTATATGGGTTTGTAAAATTACTTACTGCAAAGTCACAGCCAGTGCTTTTCTTGATATCATCCACTGTCAGTCCCTCCCAGATTTCTACGAGAGTCAATCCCTTCTTCTTGTCCACATCAAATACTGCCTACCAAGATCAAAAAGTACACAATTACTTTTTTATTATCAAAGTAGTAAACAAGGTCCTAAGAGGTAATATTGTACAAAATGGTGCTGAAGAAGGTAGCGTTCCCTCAACAACAAAAGATGCCACTATCAGTTGGTTTCACTTTTCAGTTTTCTGACTGATCTATAAAGATTTCTGCTACACTTTTTTTTTACCTGAGAGAATTTAGAATACTCTATGCGTTGGTTTTGTGGGAAAAAAGTACAACTGTTCATTACTGCAGGAAATGAGGCCCATGCCTTCCGCTCCCATCTGGTGAGAATGGGAGGTCCAAAGGAAAGGGCTGAAACGTTCTTTGCTGCAAGACAATGCCCAGCAAGAGACCATGAAAAAAACAGGAAAAGAGAACATCTCTCAATTGTTTTATTTCATTTTAAGGCCAGTAGTGAGTAGAGATCACCTTTGTCTGATTGGAAGTTTCTCCTACAGTTATTGCACACCCAGTGCACATGCTAGTATTTTCGGAAGCTAGCAATGAACATTTCTTGCTGTATTTTCAACAGAAAGCCTGGGAGGAAGTGGCTGAAGGAGCACAAGTTGTTCTTCCTGATGTCTTCATAAGTTATGCACTCGACTTCTGAGACTTAACATCACAAAAAAACACCTGTAAAACAATGTGCACTTTAATAGTGCCTACCAGAGGGAGATACACGGGTTGAAAGCTAGTTGCCAGGGAAACCATAAGGTTTAAAGTAATTTTCCTTAAAAATAAAAGTTCAATAGCAAAAGACTAGTGAAGATTGAACCTGAAATAAAAGTAGGGTCTTAAGCTCATCACAGAAGTGTGCTGAAGTCTAGCTGTCCTCTGGGCACATGAGACCACTTTATGAGACTAAAAAATGACAGCTGCTCTAAGTCTTAAAAGAGAAGCGGGGCATAAAGGAACATGCACACTAGGATGCTACTGTGGAAACCGAATTTGCAACACTATCTAAATGCTTTTGTACATTTGTGTCATCTCCTAATAAAGCCACAGATCTGGCAAGTGACGAGTCTTAAGAGAAATTTTGCTTATTGTTTATTTTAGATCAGTCTTTGTTCTCTCTCATTTTCTTTGTTCCTTACATTTGTATGTGGCCAGTGAGTAGAGGACTGGAAAAAACTTTCACATTTTAATTTTCCTTACTTCATGAAGAAAAATCCTGTAAATGTAGCAATATATCACTGGGAGAAAGCAAATTCTACAACAGCACCTTTGATGCATTCTACTTGGTATGCCAGATGGCTCACAGAGGGACTACTCTGAGTCCTTAAAAATGTAAACACTGATAATAAAAGGAGTACGGTTACAGCAAAAACCTTAAGTCACTTATCCTTTGCTGAAAAGATCCACTAATGTACTTTGAGCAGCAGCAATGTCAGACGCTCATATGTACTTGCACTGGAGAATAAACTGCTTCACAAATGAAATCAAGTAAGAACAAAAGACTTAAAGCTCTGCTACGGCTACTGGTGTATCTAAAACAGTCTGTAGTATATACCAAGGAAGATGCCAATTGTCTAGCTTATATGTGCTCTGCTGGGGTAAAAAAAAACAAAACACACACACACAAAAAATAAAACAACCAAAAAACCCCAAGCTGTGATTACAGCTGTACCTGAAGATTTGCATCTCATAGCAAATTTTCAGGAATACATTGGGAAAAATAAGGAGATACACACTCTTCTTGCCTGTCATACATCTTTGTTCTGAAAGTGCCTAAGGGTACAGTTCAGCATGCTACATGTCAAAGCTTCAAAGGGAAAAATATGAGCCCCAAGACCTCTGGACCTGAACTCCAAGGCAGTCTTTTCCCTTCAGTGGTAACAGACACTAAACATACTCTTCATTTTTACTAAGCTTTACTACTTTCATTTGGGATGGAGGACGAATTTGTTAGCAAGGATTCAAGAAAAGTTACTTTACCTTCTCTGTAATGATGCGGTCAACACATTGTTTCCCGGTAAGTGGCAAGCTGCATTTTTCCAAGATTTTATGGACATTGCCCTGTGTTTAACAATATAGAGACAAACAAAAATTTTCAAAAACAACACAGCTTACTCAGAATTCAAATACATACACAAAATTCACAGCTGTAGTCATTCAGTGTTATTGAAAAACTCAATGTATTCAGAACTATCTTCGAATTCACTTCTATGGCAGATTACATCTCTGGCAATTTGGGACAATTATTACTTAAATCCTACATAGTGAAAGATGACCAATAAGAATCTTACTGTACCACTGAGTGGACTCCTGAGTTTAGAAGTTCTGCATACTGCTGCTTAATAATCTGCCCTTCCTGCTGCAATGTGAGGACAAGAAATACATGGGACCTCACTGATGACACATGAAAGACAAAAATTAGGGAAAAACATTATGGGAAACATATTTCTCTGTCTTACACTTTATCACAAACAGTATGTGCAGAATCAGCCGTATACAGAGGCATTTCAAACCCCCAGGGCTCAAGTGCAAAGTAAATACAGTTTCTTTACCCACACTGAATTCCCATTCCCTCTATCTCTCCAGGAAAGTCCAAAAGCAGACTGAGAGGTGAGGGCAATATGCTCATCCTCAAGTGTTGGCTGAAGTTACATTATCTCTGTTTTAGACAGAACAAATTAGCATGTAGTAGAAAACAATGTATGTATAGACACATGATTTACTTAAAAGCACTTTCTTTTCACGGGCATCAAATGCTAGCTAATCTAAATCCTGGGAAAAATACTACCTCATGAGAAGACATAGCTTCTGATATGAAGCTGGACAGGTAAGATTTGGGGGTTTTGGGAGTGATGTCCTCATGTTTTTTTAATTTCTTTTTTTTCTTTTTTTCTTCCTTCTTTTACTAAGAATTCACAAATGGCTTTAGAGGCTACTAAGTTAATGTAGGCTTCAAGAGCTCTGAATGGATATAAAAAAGATGGATTGCTATATTTTTCATCAGTATTTGTAAGTGTTTTACAGAGGTAGCATTAAGTGCACATTTCTCCCATTATCCCATGCTTTTATTTTTTTTCTCTAATTATCAATTTTCAGTTACACTGAATATCAATTTTCAGTTCAGAACTCTCAGAGTATAACATGTCTCATTTAACCATCTAAGTGCAATACTCAAAAAATTTACCATCATCAGCTTGCCTTAGGGCTTAATATAAACTCAGGAACGACCTTGCAGCCAGTTTCACTCCCGAGTGAAAACAAGATAAGCAATCCATGCTTTTGAATATATCTTTTTTCTGTGAAGAACTATACCTTCATTCTGGTTACTTTCAATTGATCTACTTATATCCTGCCCATCTTGAGGACATTCTTATGCACTTGGCCTAAGAGCTAATCTATGCTATAAGTAGTATCTTCAGAAACATATCAGATACACTTTTCAGCCCTAAGAAATGAAGTGTCTCTTTCTGGGACCTAATTGAGATTGAAATGCATGGACTTGCAGAGGTGGCAGCTTGAATGGCTCCTGTGTCCCTGACAACTGATACATTTGAGTTTCTTAACACTGGAGCTGAACATTATTGTATTACCATTTGGCATTGAAGATGACAGGCATTTCCTCATCTTTTCAAAGGCTGGATTCAATGACCTTAGAGGCCTTTTCCAACCAAAATGATTCTTTGACTTTTGGAAGACATCCATTAGGCAGGATGTAAGAATAGCAATCTGAATAAAATGATTTTTTACCATCCAAATTTACACAGGATTTGTTCAGATAAAGGAAAAGACTGTTGTGTAGATACATAAAGCCTTAAGATGTTCCAGTCTTCCTTAAGTAAAATAATTCTGTTGCTGAAGAACAAAAATGTCCTTAAGCTTCCACAACACACTATGAGAAAGGAGTTTTCAATTCAGTGCTCCATGTTTCAGTCATGTCCAAATCAAGTGCTTAGTGTAGACAACTCTTTTCACAACATGGAACAATTACCAGCCATTACTTTACTATGTTTTGCAAAAAGTGTCAATGATGGCATGGGGGTAAGAACTTGACTTTTAATTCTCTCAGGCAGTATTTAGCAGATCAGACACAGATGCACAGTGACTGTCTAGACATTAAATAACAGCCTTCTATTATTTTTTTCTTCATGGTTATAAACAAAGAAGTAGTTTAGCAAAAAATAAACTAAAAAAGAGGTTAATGAATTAGACTTCAAGTCCATTTGCGAAGTGTCTTACAGTGGCCTAAGCATTTGGAGCAAAAATTGGAACACCCTTCTACAGATACACCCTCCTGGTTCCTGATAGGCTGTACAGATTTTCTGAGGCAGAGACTGCTTCTGGGCAATGCTATTTGCCACTGATGAACTCAACCTCATAAAGCAGTTTAGTCCCTTTCTTATAGGCTTAATTATTTGAGATCTTGTGTCATTCTGCTGATCATCCACAACTTCATTAGCTGACTGTGAAAAGTGTTTCTCCTTTTTTCAACCATGCCGATTGCTAATCTCAGTTAGGTATCCCTACTTCCTTTGTAAGGCAGTGACAAGCCCTTCTGCACCTTATCCACGTCCTCATTATTTTGTGTATTTCTTTGTTACCCCTCCTCAATAGCGTTTCTTAAGCTGAAGAGTCTTCTACAAATCTCATTTCATGTTCTCTCATCCAACTTCTGTATCCTTTGTTTTTCAATACATGTACAAATTTAGGTAATTAAAAATTAATTTGGGGCTGAGTGTATTTATTTGTATTTGTAACACACTACATATCAGAATTTAAAAAGAGGAAAATTCTTTGAGTATTTGAGTGTTAAGACAGATACTAGTTTCATCCTCATAATTAACAGTAAATTATATTTTGCCTGTGCTGCAAGGACTCAGCCTATTTCTGTGCTATAAACTGCAGTGTCTGTACTGAAAAGAGAAGGTCTATTAAACTCTTAGAAAAATTTAATGTTTAACAAGCCATTACTATCACTAAAAAAACCCTTGAAAACCATTAAAAGACCTTTCACAAGATCACAAATCAGACAAACTGCATTGCTACATACTCCAGCAACTCTTGAACATATCCATTGAAGGTACTGCCCATATTCTATGTTTTCCACTGTATTTCCATCCATCAAATCTTGACTGCTGTTGATATACAGCAAACTTTGGCATCTGATGGTAGATTTCTTATTTGGGGAGTAAGATGACAAAATTTTGTCTTTTACTCAAAAGCCAGAAGACAAGAGAGTGTCTTAGTACATGCAGACATTTCTTTCGCTCAGTAGCACACTGGGCTATAAGCAGGATGAAAGATTGTTCCTCTGATGCATAGATTCAGATGCAGTAAGTTTGCAAGAAAATCTTTGGTGTCAAAAATTAAAAAGCAGTCATGCCCAACAAAAGGCTTCCAACTTTCTGAGCTGGCCTCACGGGTGCTATATTTGCTTGTCTATTAAAGAAAAAAAACCCAGCAGCTGAAAACTTTAACAGCAATTTTTGATCTCTAAACATGAGATTTCTCTTTTTCACCACCTTAACTTCTGTGGAAACAGGAAACATTAGTATCAACACCTCAAAAAAAGACTAGGTAAGAGGAAAGAGTGCCATTTTAAAAAAGAAGAATAAAATAAAAATAACGCATAGAGTTTAGTTTGGCAAAACTAAAAGAAAAAGCAGAAGAAATAATTTATAAAAGCCTGTAACTGGCTCTCCTGAAGTGTATAGCAGGCATACCATGCACATAAGTGCCCAAAGTAGGTATATGTATGCAAAAATAAATGATTCTATGCCTGGACTGTTCGTAACAGTGAACCTATCTGTGCTTTCATTTGTTCAGGTTTCAGTACTCTCACAGAGAAAAAAAACCCAGGAAACAATTTCCAAACACTGTTTTGAAAAAATATTCCAGCAATAGTGTCTCTAAAGAGAAAAACTGTCTTGAATAATTACACTGTGCCTGGATTCTGAGCCTTAACCAAATTCCACAGTAAGTAGAAATCTAGCATAAATATTTATTCAGATCACATTAATACCTGAAGTGTGTGTACCAGCAAAGAGATAACCACATATGTAGTTTTTGGGAGGTTCTGGGATAGTAATGCAAGTCATATAGATGAATTTGCTTTTTAATTTCATTTACTTATTTATGCGTATCAGCATGAAAACTATTGGGTCAAACCCAGGCCTGTCACTGACAATGTGCCTCTTGAGATCACAGCTTAGTATAAACTGTGAAACTACTATATTTTTCAATTTTTTTAAAAGTGAAAATTAATTCCTTGATTCTCATTAAAAATTACAGAATTGCTAATGTATTTACTTTCATATTACGTATTTGCTACAGTTTACCATGCAAATTCCTTATGATTGCTTATATACATTCTGACAAGGATATTATTTTTAACAATACAGATTAATTCTTGTTGCATACATACAACAAATTGAAACATCAGAATTGCAGAAATTAAACAAAAACTAAATTTTTCAACATTTGGTATAGAGATTTTTGTCCTTTGGTACATTTTGCTTGTATTTTGCACAGTGCCGTCTTAGAAGATTCAAATGAAAAGTTTCCTATGATCTTTTGTGGGGGACTGCTTTTATTTATAGCACTGCACCCACAAAGAAGTCTCTAGATTAACCACTAACACGTAATGACGTAAGGCAGCCTGCATCTCATCAAGCCCAAAAGATCTGTTCTATTAAGCTGTCAGTACCAATCTGACTGGAAACTTCAAAGGTAAACACCTTTCCATCATAACAGGTATTTAGCCATGGGGAACCTCATTTTTCAGATTATTCTGAGGCAAAGAGCAGGGCAGCATCTACTGTAGCTTTGGCAATTGCCATTCCCATTAAATTTGCATGAAGTAGCTAAAAAAACGTGTGCAGCTTTTAAACACTAAGTTAACATTTCATTTTTTTTCCCATGGTGAATGATTCACCTACAAGAAGAACGGAACCATCCTAACCTAGCCCCAGTTGCACCATCATAATAACTAACAGCAAAACTATCAAATCCTCACAAAGGAGCAGAATTAATTACTCTTTTTTTCATTTTCTTTTTCTTTTTTTTTTTTTTTTGGTATAGCACAAAACACTCATCTAGAAAGAAGTGGCAAAGCCTTACCTTGGCTGAGTGTTCCATGGTGACGACGACTTTGGTCTGTGCACTGGATACAAGGTCCATGGCACCCCCCATCCCTTTCACCATCTTCCCCTAAAATTAAATTTTAATAGAAATGTAACATTTTTATTATTAAAAAAAAAAAAAAGAATATTCTGGCTGCAGTGACAGCACAGCATGGTCACTTTTTTCTGCATTGAAAGCCCACCTATTTCATAACCACTGTATTCAAACACCAACTGAGCTTCACCAGAGTGAAAACAGTTGTGACTTTCTGGGGTTTACATGATATGAATAGGAGAAGAATGATGAGTAGAATAAGGAGACCCACTGCCATGGCTGGTGCCCTGGCGTGTAACCAAAATCTGAGTAGTACCATTGGCTTAACAGCACACTGACACTGAGGAGCAATGAATTTAGTTCCAATGCCTCTGTCACTAGAATATCAAAGTGTTCATTGTCCTGTTAATAAAAATGTCATTACTTCCTCAAAAGAAATCTTGGCTTATGAAGTCTAGTAACAAGAACATCTGAGCACTATCCACCTGCCAGTTTAGACAGTCACTTGCCAGTTTAGAAAGTCATGCCTTGCATCACTGTACTAGCACAAACCAATCTTTGTGATCTATTCCAGATGTCTGCAGAGGTCAATTCAGAACATGGGTGAATAAATAAATGTGGCTCACTTGCATTTGTGCCTCAACTTATGCAATGCTTTCAGCCTCTGGACTCATTCTGCTCTCAGAGAGTGTCAGAACTGCACCTGTTATGACAGCAGCTGTTTTACAGCTTGGTGTTCAGCTACTTTTACTTTCTGTAATGCTACAGCATTCAATCCCTGCCTGCTTCCATCACCTTAACCTGGATGCACCTACTCTTAGAAGAGATCCAGAGTTGGCACACTTCTGACAGGAAATGACCATAGGTACAAAGTTCTATCAGTATGAGCAGACCAATCATTTTCGAACAACAAGCACTAGACCAAATAATCAAAGATGACAACAACCTCATATACCAATCCAGAGTTGCTGAGGAGGGCAGAAAGGGGACTGTAACATCGTGACAAGAGAAGTGAGCAGGAAACATGATGCAAGGAAGGCTATACAGTGAAGGGCCTTGAGAGGAAGCTGTATAACTGAGTGCACTTAGTCTGTTCAGCCTGGAGGAGACCCATGGGAAACATAACCATAGTCTATAACTTCCTCGTGAGGGAAGGCAGAGGGACAGACTCTGATTTGTCTGGCAAGCAGTGACATGGAATGGTCTGAAGTTGTGTCAGGGGATTTAGTTGGGATATTAGGAACAGGTTCTTCACCTGTGGCTGGGCACTGGAAAATGCTCTCCAGGGAAGTGGTCACAGCACCAAGGCTGACAGAGTTCAAGAAGCGTTTGGACAATTATCCCAGGCACATGGTGTGATTTTTGGGGCTGTCCTGTGCAGGGCCAGGAGCTGGATTCAAGGATCCTTGTGGGTCCCTTCCAACTCAGAATATTCTGTGATTCTGTGTATCATGGTTTAGCCCATTACTGTGAATTTTACAGATTAAAATAAATTAATTTCTGTCTCAAATGTTTTTCATTTGCTCACTGTTGACTGATTATATGGACAGAAATACAGTGGATGCTGTTTTATATAAAAATCCTAGAAGTTTATGGTTAAATGACTGGAAAACTTCCTAGTACAAAGCTTTTCTCTTATGCTTCCTTTTGTCAGCTATGTGATTCAGTACCTTACAAGAATCAGTACTTTTGGTCAATGATAAAAAACATATGGAAGAGACTTGTCTCATAAAACTGCCAAGCCAGCAACTTATTAGTCTGTTGATCATTATGGTCTCTTGATTGTTGCCCCCCACTTCTTCCCTCCCCCAAAATAATACTTCCCTACTGTGCGCAGAGAGAAGAATAAATCACACCTTCCTATATCTATAAAAAATCCCTTTGGAATTGGTCTGGCCAGACTAATATTCAATATTAATCACATTAATTATCATGACTACTAAGTATTTCTTTGCAAATGTAAACATGAAAGGGATTTATCTCTGTCCTTAACTTCCCGGTACTGCTTAGATGACTCTGCATCCTACCTGGAAATACAGAGCTCTTGGAGAGACTGCAGTGACCTCTCACCCACCTGCCAGAGGCTCACTGACAAGATAGTGCAGAAGCTGAAGATGACATATTATCTCCCCGTAACTCAGAATATGTTTGCATTGAGGATTATGCTATCAATGCACCTGTCCTAACAAAGCCATTAGTTCATTTTCCAGGCCTTTTAGTTCTATTAACTAGTAAAGACCCATAGCAACGAGTAAATACCTGAAGAACAAGTGCTGATGAAGGTCATCAACAAATCTACTACTGGAGAAGTCATACAGTACTGAGAGAAGAGACATAATCCTTTTGTGTACACAGAAACAGGAAAATGCAAATCAAAGAGAGGGAGCTTTATCTGCTCCTGCTCTTCAGGAAAACATATTCATCACTATAGGGTGGTGCCTGGTGAATTATTGTATCAATTAATCATTAAATGCAACCAGTCAAGTAACTACATGCTTTTATGTTGAGGAATAACCAAAGCAGAAGAGCCTTACATTGCCATCAGTGAACCTACCAAACTACCACAACTTGCACTTTCCCCCACACCATACTGGTCAGCTGCATCTTAAATTTGAATTAAAATATTCAAGACTAGAAGGTGATTCCGAATAACACTTTGCCCCTTTCTGCCCCCCGCCCTCTGCATTTATTCATTTAAGATGGTTTTTGTTAGTTCCCAATTGCATTGGTGCTCCTAATTTAAGAAACCAGAAGCAAAGGCTTAGAGCTGTGGTAGAGCATGAGCAGTTTGAAACACTTTCATAAAACCCACTCACCAGCAAGAGCTTGAAGTGAGAATAAAGGATTTTTGAATTAATCATGTGGTTCTTGGGAAGCCAAATTTTGGCAATATTTATACAGACAGTTAGGTAGAGGACACAAGCTGACAATTTCCTTGAAGTTTCTCAGTTACAACTGAGGTAAGGTGGGAATGCTGCTTTTCCCATTAATTTAACAAAAACCTTCCTGTTCATTTGGTCACATGTGGCACAAAAGACAACTTGGTATTCCAGAGGAAACTTGTGAGTACTCCAGTGTGAGTGAGACAGTCAAGATATTTTTCAAGAGAATGTGAAGTTTTTCCAAAGCAGTATTTCAAGTAAGCTAGAAAGATGTCATAGCAAGCAGGAAACCATTTATAAGAACATCCAAAGAGACCAAAAAAGGTAGCTGAGAGAAAAGAGGAAAACTCAGGAGCCTTCTAACACTATCAAGGTCTTGAATTCATGCTGGTGTCCTAAATCTTTCCTCTACATCCTCCAGGGAATATGGATTTTTCTTCCATAATTGCATTTTATAGCTATTCCCAACATCATAGGATAAAATGCACCTGACCTGTTCTGGTTAAGTTAAAGTAACATAATCTTTTGAGACAAACACATATCACATCAGCAGTACAGCAAAGCATATGCTAATGATGTGTTCAAGAAAACAGTGAAAACTTATCAGTGGTAAAAGTAGATTAGAATGTAGCTTGAGTAATTCCACTTAAAACTGAGTATCAAAGGACAGGCAAGGTGAAAATGTATACCCGTTTGGAAAGGAACTGAGCCACTTCCCTGTTAAAAGTCCTTGCCAGTGTTGCCAGCAGGCCTAATACTGTATTAAAACAAACAGCATTTAGTCTGAAATTTCTCTTTCCTTCTATCAGATAAAAGAATGCATGTGCCTCACACTACGCCCAAAGTTAGTGAAACTGCTATTACAAAAAGTCTTACAGAAGATAACCAGTGCTTCTAGTTTAACCTGCACGCTTCCCATTCAATCTCAACTTTCACACCCCCCTGAAGACCTTGAATAAGACACCTAGAACGAGAGAGTAAAGAGTTTAAAGATGTCAGCATTGTGTCTGACAGGCACAGATACAAAGTACGTGGCAGCTACAGAATTTATTGCCAGACTCGGCTTCCTTATGAAAGGAGATGACTGTATAGTGCCAGGCACAGACACTAAAATTCAGAGCAACTGGAACAGTATGAACTCCACAGAGAAAAGCAGAAATGAAGGTAATGCAGTGGACACAAGATACTGCCATCATGACCACAGTCCTACTAACGCTGCAGTCAAAAGTATGAACTTAGGACTCCACCAAAGGTTTCTGCTCTGCCCCTCTCTGCAGTGACGTGCAGGCACTACCAACACATTCTAGTCCCACAGCTCCCCCTCTCTGTATACGTACCATTTGCCTTTACAGATGTGCCAGCATCAAATGACACACACAGCACAGGCAGGAAGGTCATCAGAGCCACATATACCTATCTATCAAAAATATCTTGTCAATTGTTGAGGGGTTCCATGTGGTTTGTTTGGGTTTGGTTTGTTTGTTCAGGGGGGTGGTGCATATTAGTTCAAACCTTCACGTTGTACAAAACAGGATACCGATCAGAAGGTAATATTAAAAAAATACATACGCATACGTCTACTTTAACTTTATAAAAATGTAGATGACAATCTTTTGCCCATTGCTAACAGTCCTGTCTCGTGTTTAAAGGAGAGGTATTTTTGTAGTTGATTCCAAAATGAAAGGCACGACTCTTCCAGATTTCACTTTCCATTTTTTCAGTGAAAAAGGCTGGACGATGATTATATCAAAAAATATGGATAAAGCTCAAGATTAAGTGTTCTGAACTACAATTCCTGTCCTATTTTCCACTGATTTTATGTTGTTATATGGCCCACTTACAGAATTATTGTAATTATTCTGTCAAATAGGATGGCTGGATTAGATTTTACTCTGAGAAAAAGAAAACACTAGGAAATCATTAATGGGATTTTTCAATCAGCAGCGTGGGTGACCCAACAACACAAGAAAAAGTTACTAGTGGCTGAATATAACAAAACTGAGCACACTCTAAATGCACAATCGATCAAAGGTATTTTTTAAAGGATTCAAAAAAAAAAAGGATTAATTGTAATGCTTAGCCATATAGAAAATGGCCTGATTGTCAAGAATGCTAACCAGATATCTCCTAACACACACAAAAAATGAAAAGTAAAATTTAAGAGTAAGTCTAATTTTTGAAAGAATGGAGCGTAAGTTCTTGAATAATGGCGCTTTTTTTTGGCAAAATGTACTAATAACTCATCCCTAAAATGTAACATACACAAATATGTGCACTAACAATATTTTCATCTTTACTTTTCATAATCAGAAAATTAAGGCAGCACAAAATATGTGCGAAGAAAGTTGGTCAAATTTTATTCTTTTATTCTTCCATAAACCTAGCCTGAAATAACCATTGGCAACAGTTTTGAATGACAGAGTGAAATCCAAATGAATACACCAAGAAACCACATCTCAGGAGCGATGTAAAACAGTCTGTGACATGCTTCATTGAAATGGATTTGTGTTACAGTGATGAGCGTTTTTCAGTGTAATGGGACAATTAAGCTGTCCATTTACCTTTGCATACCACTTCCAAAACACGCAGCATAGCATGCAATAATTAAATTTTACTGCTAACATAATACCAGTCTCGCTTGAAAGTGATGGTTCCATATCGCAGCAACAATTCTTATCACTAACCCACAGATCAGAAGTCCTTTGACATATGCTTGTATTTTTGAGACAGGCAGAATTTCTTCAGCTCTCATTATACAGATGCCTAATGCACAGCTGCCACTTCCCACACCGAAAATTTAAGAGAGTATGAATAAAATACCATCAAGGAGCTCCTACATTCCTTCTGTGCAGTCTGAAGAGAAATAAACAGGAAGAAAATTGATAGAGAAAGCTCTCAAAAGGGTGGAAGAAGTAGAACTAACACAGTATGCTCCCTTTCTCCTTTGTGGTTCCGGGACTCTTCCAGTGTTGATAATTATGTGGTGCAAGGGCTCTGCAGGGCTTTCTGGCACATGTTTGTTGGGAGATAAGCAACAAGTTAATATACTACTGTAGACTTAATTTCAAGAAGTGTGTCTGCAAAAACCTAACATAGCTACAGATGAAAACAATGTCCCATTGAAAAGCAGATTTCAAAGCAGACTCTAGGTAACTGCAGGTCCTGTCCCTCCCTCTCCTTCATTCAAATACTGATGCAGCCCCACTCATGTCCTAAACATCAGACAACTTGATACAACTAGTGAGAGAAACCCAGTCACTGAGCATAATTAAACTGCATGTTTTCTAATCATTCAGAATTTAGCCAATTTGTAGTCCTTATTTTTATAGTTAATAGTTAAAATACCTTTCTCAAAATCTGTTGCAAGTTGAAACAAAACACTGACAAGTTTAGTGCATTCAGTGCAACAGAAATACTAGAAGAACTAGGAGAGTTACTAGACAGTGCATCTGGATTCCAAATGAAAATAAGCCTTGTGCAAAGATACTCCTATTCTAGCAAAGTGACAAAGAGGCTGCAATAGGGCTCCTTCGAGAAGACCTCTCAGGCATTCAGGGGTGCATTCAGGAAGACTTGTCCTTTCTTCCATCATTAAAAATGGTAATTTCAATCCAGACTAACTCTTGCTGTGGAGCCCTCTGCTCCCAGATTTGGCACTACCAATAACAATTAAAAGCAAAAATAAAATCAAAAAACTCTCACACAGTCACAGTCTCAGCTGGTCTCTGCCAATTTACTTTCATTTTCAAAATGTCTTTACTAATGAATATGCAGTTCACTTCATGGTAAAAGAGTCCCAAACTGTGCAAGAGATGTACTTTACAGGTCTGTAGAAAAACTACCAATAATGTATAAAATTATATTCCTAATGCCTTAGGTTATACTCACCTCTACAGATTGCAAATTAAAAGATTTATTATTGAATTGGAATTGGGTTTCCTCATTTCTTCTTTTCAGATAATCTTCTTTGATAAAGCTTAGAATACCTGTATAATTTTCTTTCATTATATTTCATTATTAATGCTTTAATCCTTTAGGTTTGGCTAGTCCAATTCAGAGCATTAAAATCTAAGGCTGCTGCTTCTAATATCCAAGGATTATTTTTTTTTCCCCAAGAATGATCCAGATTTATGTAACTAAACTACATCTCCTGCACAAATTACATCACTTTCCTCCTCAGCTAACTAACTGCATTATCTTAGCAATCAAAGCATTAATTTTATACTCCACCAGAAGAATATACAAAGCCAGAGTTAATTTTCTTGCTCAAAATTGTATTTGGTTTGTATTGTTTGCAGAGAATAGACATGCTAAATAGTGTCAGGCCCAGCATCATCCCTGAGGCTGCTGCTTGTTAATCCCGGACTGTCGGCTGGTGGCTTAGGAAATGGCCAGCTTCTTTGCCACCTCTGGATGTATCCTGGATGTCGCTGTGAATTTACACACATTAATTAAGAGGCCCCAGTACTCTTCTACGGTGAGTACTGAGTGCCATATGTGCCACATATCTCTTATATACCTCCACGGATGCTGACTCCAGCACTTTCCTGAGGAGCCTGGTCCAATCTAGGTGGGGAAATTGTTCTTAATATCTAATCTAAACTTCCCTGAAAAAACTTGAGGCTGCTTCCTCTTGTACTGTCACTTGTTGGAAGAAGAGGTTGACCCCCATCTCTCTAAACCCTCCTTTCAAGCAGCTGTAGAGAGCAATAAGGTCTCCCCCGAGCCTCCTTTTCTCCAGGGTGAATATACCCAGCTACTGCTCACAAGACTTGTGCTCCAGACCCTTCACCAGCTTTGTTGCTCTTCTGTGGACATGCTCCAACACCTCAATGTCTTTCTACCACCAGGCATCTTTCCAGCCATTCTGCCTCAGTCTGGAGTTGCTGAGATTCAAGGGCAGGTCCCAGCACTTGGCCTTGTTGAGCCTCTTACCACTGGCCTCAGCCAATCGATCCAGCTTGTCCATATCCTCTGCAGATCCTTCCTGCCCTCCAGCAGATCAACACTTCCTCCCAATCTGGTGTCATCTGCAAATTGACTGTGGGTGCACTCAATACCTCCATCCAGATCCTCGATAGAAATAATAAACAGGCCTGGTCCTAATACTGAACCCTGGAGAACACCCCTAGCATCTGGCCCCAAGTTGGAAGTAATTCCATTCACCAGCACTCTCTGGGCTTGGCCATCCAGACAGTTTTTTACCCAGCCAAATGTCCACATATCCTAGCCATGAGCCGCTGCTTTCTCCAGAACATTGTGGGAAACGCTGTCAAAAGCTTCACTGACGCCAAGGCAGACAACAGCCACATCCACTTCCCTCATCCACTAAGCAGGTACCTTGTCATAGAAGGAGATCAGGTTGCTCAAAGCAGGAGCAACCTGCCCTTCACAAACATATGCTGGCTGGGTCTGATGCCTTGGTTGTCCCATATGTGCTGCATGATGGCACTCAGGATGATCTGCTCCATGACTTTGCTGGCACTGAGGTCAAGCTGACAGACCTGTTATTCATGATCCTCCCTCTGGCCCTTCTGTACACAGGTATCACATCCACCAACCTCCAGTCACCAGGGACCTCCCAAGTTAACTAGAACTGCTGATAAATGATGTAAAGTGGCTCAGTGAGCATTTCCACCAACTCCCTCAGCACCCTTGCATGGATGTCATCTGGCCCCTTGACCTGTGGGTGTCTAAGTGGTGTAGCATGTCACTGACCATTTCCTCCTGAATCATGGGGGATCCATTCTGCTCCCTGCCCCTGTTTCCCACCTCAGGGGGCTCAGTATCTGGGGAACAACTGGTCTTATTATAAAAGACTGAGGCAAAGAAGGTATTAAGTACCTCAGCCTTTTCCGTGTCCTTTGTCATTATGTTTCCCCTGCATCCAATAAAGGACGGAGAATTTCCTTAGCACTTCTTTTGCTCTTAATGTATTTATAGAAGCACTTTTTAATTGTCTTCTATGGCAGTAGCCAAATTAAGTTCTAGCTGAGCTTTGGTCCTTCTAATTATTCTCCCTGCATAACCTCATGACATCCTTATAGTCCTCCTGAGTATGCTACTTTGTCATTAATGTTACGCTGCATAGTTATAGTTTTCACCTGTAGTAGGTTTCTGCCTACCGAAATCTGATGTCACAGGCATTTCATCCATTTTGTGCTTTCAGATTCATCAACTTTCAGCTGAAGGGTCTCTTCACTATTGCTTCAATGGTTTTTCTGCTAGTACAGCATGTCACCTGTATCAGTAGTTATATTAGTGTTGTTTAATGGTAAGGGATGTTGAAAAACACGTATTAAAAAGACAGAGGCTTTGGTGTCACAGTGGAACACGGCAGAAGCTCTGGTGTTTTGTTTTGACCTTTGCCCACCCTCTGATACATGTCACAACAGCAATTATAGTCATGTGCCTTCTATTAGGAAGGATGGAGAAAATAAAAGCACTACTTTGTGCAAGCTGCAGCTGTAGTACTTTGTAGTAAGCTTCTGCCCTCACAGAAGGGCACCAGAAACTCTTCCATAAATGCTTCTATTCTGAGGGTCTCAGAAAGACACCAGTAGAAAGGAACTACAAACAAAGCAAGTACACACAGGGCTATGTGCAGTCAATCCCATGACTTCTAAAAGCCCAAGTGAGACAATTAATTTAAATTGCCACAGAAGCCAGGACCGCTGTGACAGTGCATGGTCATGCTGCTGCTCTGTAAGTGCTGTGGATTGCCCTGGCAGCAGCAATTTATGACATTAGTTTGAGACAGACAGATACACAGATAGGTCAGTTGTGTCCTGCACTGGAACAGAAATGTGGCTCCATCCAGCAGCTCCCAGCAGTCACGGGCTATCTGTCCTGGCCTATCTGCCCTACTCCATGGCTGTGACCTCAGCATTTCTCTTCCACCTCTCTTGGCTAACTTCTCCCAACTGCACACTCTTCCCAGGGGCTCCACAGAAATTTGCCACCTCCTTCTCCTTTCCCTCCCCAGAAACCCTCTTGTTAGCTGGAGAAATACAAACGTCAGGAAGACAAAAAGCCATTAAGTAGCAGTGCTTAATGGAATAAAATTACCAACAAATGCCAGTGTTTAGGAAGTAACTTCTGCCTAAGCAAACAGCACTGTTTACTTCATGTGCTTAAAATATTCACACTCTCTTCTTCCTTTACTCACGGGATTTTTCTCTCCATTAAGAATCAGCAGATAAGAGCAAAGAAGGGGCTGTAATTATTGCAATGAGACTTCCTTAGCTCAGTTCCTAATAATAAGTGGAAGTAAATACACACATGCACGCACAAGGGCTCAAGTGTTATCAAGCTCTTATAGAATAGAAAGGATTGCTTCATGATAGTACTTACTCAAAACACAGAAAGCTATTACTTGCCTCTGAAATAAAGGCAAATACCATCAATACAGGAATTCAAGAAATGCTTAACCAAAGCTAAATGAAAAGCGAAGTGAAAAATGTTACAACAAAATACATCTTAAAGTTTCCTTACACAAATCTTGTGACTAAAAGAGAGATGCATGTTGCTCATAATTAAATTTAACTGACAATAACATATCATCTTATTTACAAAAAACCCCAGGAAGATCTGAATGTCCATGTGTTGAGTAATCCCATTTTAAAAATTTGTACTGTAGAATACAAGTGACACGTCAACAAAGCAGATTAAGAGTCATCCATCCAACAGATCTCAATAAAAGTAACCAAGGAGAAATTACTGCTGATTAGAAAGGCTGTTGGCTGGATTTATGGAGTGCCACTGGGCATATTTACTCAGAGATAAATAAAAACTTACTGCAGAAGAAATTTGCAGACAGCCAAAGGTTAGGAAGTGTGGAAAATGAAGATAGCAAAAATTCACAGGGACTCATACAGTGTATGCTGTAGTATAAACTAAAAAGTAAATACCAGAGGTAACAAAAAGACAAACACTATCCAAAGTTGTATTTCATGCTTCCCTGTTTTGAAAACATACCAGTTATTCATAAATTTGGAGTCGAACAGAAAGGAGAGGCATCTTCATAGGTAAAATAAGCAATACCAGATATGGAAAATACTATTCTTGAGATATATAAATTAAAAACTAAAATCAGTACCTTTTAGAGAACATAAAGCACTGAAGGAAGTAATAAGTAAATCTGCACAGTTTTGAGAAAGATTACTATTAATCTAAGCTTTAATGTTTCAAGAAATATATGTGCAAATGAATCTGTTTATTAGAACAAAATGTTGCCTTCATCTTTTGATTGTTCAGATCTGGAAAGACAAGCACACAAAATTTCATTAAAAGAATTTCAACATCATGATCACAAAAATCAGTTTAACTTCTTTAGAGCAAAAAGTATACTGAAGGAAAGTAAAAAGTGCATAAAGCTACTGGAAAAGTGAATGTTAGTCCCTGAAAGCACCATGTGGCATTTTAAGTATTACTTGTGCCTGCAGTATCTGTGAATGCTGTGCTTTTGTTCAGTCTAATCTAGGACATAAGCTAAAGTTCAGATTTTAGAAGCAGTTTAGACTGTTACATGCTTTGCTTCAACACAGATGTTTCTAGCAAGTTGAAAAAAACATAAAAATAATTCTGATATTCTCCAGTTGTGATATATCTTTGGAAACCGATGCTAACAGGAATTAAACAACCTCTGGACAGTCAACTAATTATACTGGGAAAATACGCGGAATTTGGAGTTTATCTATTATAGCAAAAGTTGAATTTTCACCTCTTCCTTAAAAGATAACTGTAAACATACTATGAGCAAAAATTAATTTTGATTCAATGCTTAAATAATATAAAAATATACCTTGGGGTACGAAGTATAAACAGATGTAGTTTACCAAATTTAGAAAACGGTTGTTGGGCATGACTAATCTGCCAAATAAAGAATTGACAGAACTCTGAAAATGATCCAAAAGTTGGCATGAGAAAATATGTTGATTTTAACTGCAAGTTTTAATTTAAATAAAAGAAGTCCTGTAACTCTATTTACTACAAGGAATAACAACTCTGAACACTGCTTCCAAAAAAGCTTTGGAACATATAAAGGAAGTCTTAGGAAAAGCCAATAAGAACGGAATTCAAAACTGCATTTTCATCCCAAGCAGATGAAACCAAGCAAGAAAACAAGTGGTGAATTGCTTCAGCTCATGACATTGTTCTTCAAGAATGACTGCTATACTGAATAGCTCTTAAATTCAGTACAGATGCAACTGCATGAAATTTTATGTCCTCAAATACCAATATGGTTGGTTGAAATAACTGGCATTTTTTGGCCTTAAAATGATTATTATTAGTGATTATTCAGGAGTACTTTTTTCCAAACATTTCAACTTCATGAGCTATCAGCAGAGATGCATTTTTGCTGGTTTACTAGGAATACTTTAGAGCAGGAATCCTTATTTATTACTTGTTCACTTGGGTATTTTGAAGAATACTTCTCTTGCCATTTCAATTTACAAAAGCAATGAAAAAGCAAACAAATTAGTTCTTCCTACCTAAAATTCAATGCACAGCTTGAGAAAACAGAAGGCTTTACCAGGTGCAGGAACATTCAACACTGCTTTAGTAGGATCAAAGGATTGTCAAAGAAGAAAATCTCAGGAGTTAAGAAGACTTGAATATAAAGTATACTCTAAGGACACATTTATATAGTGACTTTCATTTTGTAAAATAATAACAAGAATGTCAGACTAAGGCAACGCCAGCTAAACAAAACCTAGAATTTGTCTGACAATTGAAATAAAAAGATGTAAAGATTAAAATCATCTAGCACTGCACCTACAAGAAAACTTCTAAATACCATTTACAAAAAAAAAATTTAGTTTATATGTTAACAACTTCCCTTTGAAAAATTTTTCTAGTCTACCTTCAGAATTTTGACAAAGAATGTAATAATTCAGAGTAATTTTTAAAAGCCACTATGTAAGCATGTAATTGCTACTTGTACAAGACATCACAGCCACCACAAGGTAGCATAAAAGAAGTGCCTTCACTAAACCAGCTCTACTCCACCCAGTAAAAGAAAACAGTAGTTCTTAGCATGATATGAAGTCTAAAATACCTTGCTTAGCTTCTCACTGACATACACCTGCAGTACCAGATCGATAGTTTAGATCACTTAGAATAGTTTACATTGAACATATGGAAAAAATACAGTTTACAACATATAAGTTTTTTTAAGTGAGCTATTTAAAATATGCAGTTAGAGTTTGGGAATATATCATACCTTTGACAATCAGAGCCATGGATAAATCAGGTGGACTCCGATTTTAGTTACCTAAGATTTAAACTCCTTGAAAACTCACACTACCATAATTTTGCCTTGGCTCAAATAGCAAATCTAGGGTTAAAAATGTAATATGATTTATCCCTTATATTTCTGAGAGTGTGTGGGTTACTCTCTAGACTCCGGCTCCATTAATCACTTTTGGATTCTAGTGACAAGTTCTTGCAGCTCAAGACAAAAAAAAGAAATCGGAATAGGACAAAGCAAAGTCAAGCAGTATATCCTTAATACATGTCATCATACTTGGACTCCTACAGTATACCTGACCATCAGATTATGTTTAAAACACCAAGTTCTATCAAGAGACATAAAAAAGCAATAGAAGAGCACACAGACTGGTGGAGTAACGGCAGCACTAATTTTCAGACCTCATTTTTTCACAGTACTAACTGGATGACACTGAAAGTAGAAGAGTCTTCAAAAGATAAGCACTTTTATCAGTGGGGTCTGAAAAGATCTAGCCAGCACTAGTCCAGCTGTTCTCAGATGTATGACCATAAAACCAGGTTATGCTATGAGAACACCTAAGGAAAACTGTTTTCTTACGGATTTATCTCCCAAGTGCCATATTTCAGCCTAGCCGTAACTCCTCCACATCCACTACAACTGCCCACAGACACCTTCACATAACCCCTTCTCCCACATCTGCTTGTGTAACACCCACATTAGACTCTGTCCCCTCTCCGTAAAAGCATCTTATGCTCCAACCACTGCTCCACAACTTTCACGCTCACAGGTCTGCTGGAGAAGTCAAAGACTGCTGGGCTCAACTAACGCTTTCCAAGAGACAGGACATTCTTTTGGGGTTTTGTCCTCCCCTACTCAGCTTTCAGAGACTTTTCCTTTCTTTTTTAAAGACTTTAGCACTGCTCAGGCAGACAAAAATACCTGAAACCAGGTTAACAGGAAAATTTGTTTCTGGACATCTCTGACACAAAGACATGTCTAGATATGCTACCATATTGAAAGCCGTTGAAAATATCGAACTTGTCAACAGTATGAAAGTTACATATGTTGTTTAATGTTAAAACATAAAGTTCAAAGAATGGCTTAATGTCATCAGCTGCCTAATTAATACTGAAATTAGCTTACATTTCTGTGGTTCTAACCTGTAGGTCTGCATGGCTAAATACAGTGGTATTGCTTCCCTCTTAATGTATTCGAAAGGGCAATGGTGTGATCCATTGACAGGAACACTGAGAAAACTAATGCAGGCATTTTTTATAATTTTATAATGAGCCACATGCTATTTTACACTTTCCTTCAAGTTACTGCTCCAGGTGCAACCACACAAGAGTTGTCGCTCTCAAGAAAAAGCACCAGTTCTCAGAAAAAAAACCCTGTGACATTTGAAAGGCATGAAAGGAAAAAGGCTTGCATCAATCATGCTTTTCTCTTCACAGTGCTCAGTGCAAGCATAGTTTTAGAGGAAAGTGGATTGCTGGGTGCCAGCAATATGCAAAAAAAATGCACATACCCTCTAATTTAATGTTTTGAGCTTCACAATTCTCATTCTACTTCTGCCCTTTTCTCCTTTGCCTGACCCTCAGCTATACTTACATTACCCTAAATATAGTGATAGTAGTTCAAACACCTACTTACAGGAATCATCCAGTTGGCCAGGTCACCGTACTTGGACACCTGCATAGCTCCAAGCATTGTCAAGTCAACATGGCCGCTGGTAACAGAAAGTTGTAATTAGCATATCATGTTCAAGTAACAGCCCACAAACCTTGACAAGCTTTTCTTCATTCTCATTACATCAATTTAAAAATGGTGGCACATGACAGAGATAGCAACCATTGTGCCACACATGTAGTTAGGGTTTTTTCCCTTCTAGATGTATCACTGGTGCAAATTTCTCTTTATGCCTACTGAGCCTCAAAAACATTCCTACTTTTGTCTGGTTTTGGTTAATTGCACACACACTCAATCATCTCTGAACTCGTACTTTAAGTGCACTCCTTCACATATTTACATGCACTCATTATCTTTTCAAAGCCATTAGGATTTAGTGTTTGTTTGCATCCAACCTCCTTTCCGAAAACCAAACAAAAAACAGGTGCAGAGGGTGAATTTCCATTAAGGAGGTGGAATGAGGATCACAGTTGCAAGCTGAGCAAAAAGAAATATAGAGCGCAAGTACAGATTAGATACTTGGAAATGACCAAAAAGTAGTCATTAAAAACGTAGTTATAAATGTGTTTATATATGGCCAGGTGGTGGGAGGCAGGAACATCATTACGGTATCTATTAGTTACAGTGGTTTTTTTATTTCCAATAGCTAGACTAATCCTCTGTAAACCATCACTGATTAAGTCCAGGATAATTTTACAGGTTTTTAAATGCTAACCACATTTGAAAGAAATACTAATGAGTTCAGTCATTGACTCAGTTTATTCTTTTCCTGTTTCAAAAAGATCAGGGTTTGTGTTGTTACGTACCCTCTTATCATTGCAAATGATTCATCGCTAGAGAAATAGGAAGAACCTGGAAGAACAGTCACTGTCTCCTTACCTGTAAAAGAAATAAGCTACAGTATGTCTGTATTTTGTTTCTTTGACAAATCAAGTCACAGCTATTAACCAAGAAATAAGAATTTTTTATGGAATTCCATTGGAGTCAGTACAACTATGGACCTGATTACCCTTACTATGTCACATGTTACCCTAATCAATCATACTGAATTGTGAAGCAACTTGTTTTCAGTTTTGAATGGTAGAATTGCCCGCTCTTTCACCACCTGCAGTTTCAGGCAAGACATCACTAAAAACAGAGTGTAAGAAATATCTGTGGACTTTAGCTTTCTGCACAATTCACAGAAAAAGTGAGAAGTAACTCTTTTGAAACAGAGAAAGAGAGGGTCTTCAGGAGACAGGGAGGCTGCAAGAAAGAGAGAGCAGATCAGATCGAACAGTTTATAGTGCTAACGAGGTAGAATACAGAAAAATAAATGACAGGTCTAGTCTATTCTTGCTTTGTTAAAGTGCACAAGAAAATATGCTTCTGAGTGCTGTACTGTTCTCTGAACAATGCTTGGGTCAAGCAATGGAGCACACTTGGAAGCATCTTATTTGTCTGTCCAGGGCTCTTTTCTCCCTTTCCTGGCAATTCTTTGAATCAGTCTAAGCAACAACAGTATATACAGGGTGCCTCTGAAAAGGCTTAAGACAGACAGACAAAGGTGAAATTATAAACCAAGCACTGGAAACTTGAGAGAAAAAAAACCCAAACCAAACCAAAATATTTTAGCACCAGATGATATTGAAAAGAAACAGCGGAACAACACAGGAAAAGGGGAATAAGGCATCATTAAACAGTTTCCAGAAAACAGTAGAAAAAAGACAATGAAATTAACAGAGAGGATGGGAAAAGAGAATAAAACAGTGTAGAAAAGTTAAAACATAGATCTAAGATACCTGCTTTAATTATTGAGTTCATCTGATGTATCTTATATGTCAGTTATATGGAAATTAAGCATTGACACACGGAACAGTATAGAATTAAGGTCATACAAGTGGTCTTGCAGTCACACCACGAGAATTCACCCACGCTAAAGCCAGGCCTGCTGAGACTGCCTGAACTGTCATTTCCTTCAAGTCACCCACCAAAGGCAGTGGGAAGACAATGTGGCCTGCAGGCAGTGACATGATGCCAGAAGCCTGGGATAAAGTAACTCACTAACGATGAGAAGAAAGGGACACAGGCTTAGGACTACAGAATAACGTAGAAAGAGCACCATATTACCCATTTCTTGTAAATGTTCTCAGGAGGTCAGTACTTTTAAATATTTCTGCTCTAACACAGGAGTCTACCTTTCAATTGCAGTGAGTATAAACTTCATGTGAGACATTCAGAAAATGGGACAAACAGAAAAACCCATATATATTTCAGAGCAATACAACTACATTTGCAGATAAAAACTTGGCAACAGCACAAGCCAGGTATACATTTGAAAACACGGACTTTGGGGCTGATACTGGATCATTCCAGTTGATGAAAGAGAACAGAATCAATTTCTATTCCTCCACCATTTAGCTTCTGTTTTCTTCACTTTGTTTTATAAATTTGGCTGGAAAGCACCTAGGATGGTTTTAATCCAACCATGTGTTAAAGGGATTTAGCAGCTTCTGAATGTTTCAGCTATTATAGCAATAATAATTTTGGTGGTAGATTTGAGGTTCACCTATCCCATGTCCTGTTTACTGCAGCTTTAGGGGAATATGTGAAGCTGCTTAACACTGAATTACCAATATCAGAACAATCTGATTTTGATGTTGTATTCTGACCCCTTATGTCAGCTTCATCTCATCCAGAATCTCTTCAAAAATATTTATCAACTATAAATAACAATTCAAGATCATCTTGACTTCCATATTAAAGCACAATGACATTTCAGGGAATTTATTAAATTCTTTGGTATTTTTTCCATTGTCACTCTGTTAACATGCTTATTTTTCATATGCACCCATACAAAAACTTCAATTCTAAAAGACAAGCATATAATTTCATCTTTTAGAGTAGTTTTTTTTCTTCTGAATTATGTTTTCCTGCCTGTGACACCTCTGACATATTCCTCCATACACTGTATAAAGAGAATTACGTAGATACTGGTGAAATGCTGGACTCACTTTCTTAACCATTTTTTATTTCAAACCCAAAGATGGCCTCAAATAACTTAATATTTAAAATACAGTAATGTAACAGGGGCATTTACATAGCAGTATGATAATGGTATCAATTAGTTGAGCCAAGCAGCAAATGTTTCAAGTCAGTGAACAATTGCTGGACTGCACCCTGATATTAAATTAAAAGCTTATTTGATGTCACCTATATCTCCTTTGACTTTTTAGAGTTTAATTGCACTTGCTAACAGCCACTGAGAAAGGTATTGTCTGTATAGATACACATGTACACACCCATACATGTATTTGTATCTATGTATACGTATACTTGAATAAAAAAATATGAGAAGTATACGTTTGCCATATGAAAACAACTCTTTAGATGTGTCAGGTCTATAACCTGTACCATTAACATCAATGAGAAGGTTCCAAGGCCTGCTTTTCTTTGTCATAACACAATACAGAAGTGTACTTTTATATGGAAACAGAGAACGTACACAGGCACAACTTATCCAAAAAAAAAAAAAAAAAAATCAGAAAGATGAACTAAACCACA
>VXAY01002848.1:34976-86323 GCA_013399855.1 Oxyruncus cristatus | reverse complement strand
CAAAGAACGTACACAGGCACAACTTAACAAAAAAAAAAAAAAAAAAAAATCAGACAGATGCACTAAACCACAAAAAGCTTATGTTTTCACATTGCATGGCTGCTGCTGAGCTAAAATGCACCAAAACAGCTGGGCAAAACCAGCCCGTGAGCACTGTCATTCCCCACTGAAGTGGCAAAAGCAGTTGCTCCCAGCAGAGTCCCTCACTGTGCCAAGTCCCATCTGCGGAGCTTTTTCCCCCTGCCTTGGCTGCCGCTCCCTCTCTGAATGCAAACGGGTTACACTGCGTGGCCAGGAATAAACCAGGCCATTACGCACAGGATGTTTTAAAACATGTCCCAGGCTTAAATTATGGAAAACCATTTTCTACAAAACACAAGGTGAAAAGCAGCAGGAAAACAAACCCATATTCCCATATAGGCTGCATGAAACAATCTCACTTCTGAAAATGATGATCTGACCCTTTACTCACTGGCCTGGAAGAGAGTTTCCTTCAGTAGCTACTAAAATGCATCAAAGCACAAGCTCTCTACCTAGAATATTAAATATCTCCATTGATCAAAACCAGCTTTTACTTAAAGGAAACAAATAAATCAGGATTCCGGGTTCAAATACGGTATCAAAAGAAAAATTTTAAGTTAACAATGAATAATCACTTTCCATTAATTAAATTTAATGCAAATATTTTACCTGCATTAATCAGGTCTGGATCTACTTCACTTTCAAGTGGATAAGGACCCTGACAACAATAAAGATGCATGTCAGCTTAATATTAAAATACCTTTGAAATACAATTCATAACTGCTTTATTATTTATAATGCTTATTACTGAAAACAGATCATCACAGATACGCATTTTTTATCTTCAGCAGAAAAAAAATCGTGACAATACAAGCAACAACTTAAATCAACTAACATATCAGGCCTGATACTGTTAGAGGCTCTTAGAATTACTAAACGACCACGAACTGCGGGGGTTGTCTGATTTGGGTTTTTTTTTTGTTCTTAACAAAAGTGACAGACATTTTTCAGAAAAAGTTAAGTAACTGTAACTTCATAAAGCCATATCAACAGTGAATATAATAATCATTTTAAGCTTTATTAAAATTTGTGTTTGATAAGGCTTACAATGCTTGTTCTTGCAAACTAGTGAAAGTTCTGACTCCTGCAAAACGTGTATTCAAGAAGATCCTTAGCAAAGTAGCACTATAATCACAAAGTGAGCATTTTTTTAAAAACTTCCCTGCAGTACAATAGGACTTTTACGATGATGTAATATGGCATATATTTGAATATGATTTTTTAGTAAAATTATAATCAAGTTGGAGGTAGGTGGGGAATAAAACCTAGCCACTCCAAGATAAAAACACTGTAATAAGTGACCACAATATATTCTTACCAAACCCAGGACTCCATTTTCACTTTGTAAGTGAACAGTTATGTCTGGACTGATGAAGTTACTGGCCAACAGTGGGATTCCAATACCCAGATTAGCTGAAAAGAAGTGGTTAAGGCAGAAACATTTACTGCAAACTAGTAAATCAAAACAAGTTATCATTGTAAAATGGTTAGACTAGAACTGTTCTCTTTACAAACACTTCCATTTTACTTAGATGCCTCATATTTGTGATGAATTATTTTGCCATTTGGACTGTCTAATTTTATTCTGTCAAATCCTTTACATGACAAAAAAATGACAGTGCAAGTAAAGCTTCATTTCAAACTTTTTCAAGAAATTCTTTCAAAATATTCAACTGCTAACAAACCTCTCAGATGTCCCTGGATAAAAACTCCAGGTACCCTGTATCTTAGCATCCCTTCTATTTCAACTGCGTGTTAACAAATAGAAAGAATCAAAGGGTCTGGGAAAAACAATGAGCATGTTCATTAACCTGTCCTAAACAAGCCAGCTGCAGTTGTTATTCTAGTCAGTCCTCATTTTCATCTATAGCACAGCTGAAGGATACCATACATGCCATCTTCAAACTCCAAAGCAGCCCGTTTGATGATCCTCTCCCTCACGTTGTCTCCTTGCTTTTGTTTGGCTTTGGAGTCTTCAGGCTTTCGAATTGATAAGCGCTGCAAAATAAGAAGTAATCATAAGCAAAGAGTAGAATCCAGATTCTTGTTCTCAAGACACAAAGGGCTGATTTGTGATTGCACTGAGATACTTGGTCTGAAAATAAAAGTTATTTATTCTACATTTTCTACAAAAAAATGATCTTTTATTTTATCCATTCAAGCTTATCTAAGCCAATGGAGCCGTCGAATACTGCCAACAATGGCCTTAGAACAAAATGTTATTTTTTTTTGTCTGTATTGTCAAGCCTAATACATAGAAAAGTGGTGAAGAAAGCACCAAGCATTAGTGCAAATACTAGCAAGTCTGAGATTCATTACTCCAGAGACACCTAAATAGATCTGTAAAATGTCAGCTGAAAATACAAATATCTTTCTCTTTCTGCATTCATTCAATTCGATGAGGTGGCCTAGATTTATAAGCATGAGACAGACAAATGCCATTCATCTAAAGATAGTGGGAGCTAAGAAACAGAAGTTTTCTAACAAAAATCTCTATAATCTTCCATACATCTGCCTGAAGTTGTTTTCTGCAATCTTCTGGCCTTAAGTTGATGTTTCGTAAATTACATAGAGGTGAAAATGCCATGACATTAAAGAAGTTTGTTACACCTTTTTCGTAAATTACTGTCTACACAGATTATGTCCTTTGCTCATCTGTATCATGCATATAAAAACTCCTCTGGGCAACATCATGTCCTGCACACCTATTTGTCTTCACATCCTCTCCTACTTCAGGCCTACAATTAGCACATCAGGAAAAATTATCCTCTGTTATTTTTCATCATCACAAAAGAATTTCTGCAGAGTCACTTTCACCTTAAGCAGTGAGAAACCAGCAGAATCAACACTCCTGAATTTCCCAGCAACTTTCATTTTATGCCTTGGCTATTTTCCCTAGAATTGCTTCATTTGCAGATTATAGAATAAGTAGGAACAATTACAGAGGGTTTCTCTGCAGGAAAGAGAAGACTGGATAGAAAGCATGACTTGCACTAGAGGGACCACTTCTGAGCCATATTAGGCAGGAACTGCTATTTAGAGCCAGCAAGAATTATGACAGACTAGCTCCTCTTTATTTCTTTTATTCCTCATGTTCCCTCAGCACTTATCATACTCAACATTTTGTACAGCTACTTCATGTATAAAATGTAATGGAAGAGTAAATAAATCTGCCATTTCTTTCCTATGCCTCTAGTAATGAGAGGCGCCACTGCCAGAATTATAAAATTGCCACAACCCAGATCGATCTCTGTTACAACTTTGCTTGGCAGTTTACAGTAGCTTTCTTCCCCTCCCTTTATTTTTTTTTCCTCAGCATATATAGAAGGGGGCAGCTGACTAGGCAGGTGTATTCACTTATTTACCCAAGATGCAGTAAAAGCAACAGTTTAATAAATGCAAAAAAGATTTCTGTCATGTAAGGTAAAAAGCTTTTCTGTGAGATAATGTATCCATTCAGAAGAAGGAAATAGACCACTAATTGCAATCTAACCCAACATGACCAGAGGGAAAAAAAAAAAAAGGTTTGACACATCTGTTTGCAATTACTCAACAGCGTGCAATATGTTTTTGCACAATGAACAGATGGAAAGAAAAAAAAAAAGCTTTTTAACTTTAACATTCACAAGAGTTTACTCAGAGAAAAGGCCTTGTATGACTTTCCAGGACTTTGTGACTTGATTTTAACAATGAAAGTTTAACTACTGGAATTCCTTTGTGCACCTTTTCTTTAACCCAGATGTCTTCCTCCTTCTCATATATTTCCCCCTCCACCAGCTCTTCTGATTACATTGTGGAAAAATTCCCACCTCTTAAGTATGGAGATACAAGAGAAAATACAGAATTTTCAAGTGCACTTTAAAAGCATTGTCACATCATCAAAACAAATACAGGAACATAGATTGAGTGAGGCAAAGCCACAGAAACAACAAAGAACAATTACATAATCACCATTTTTTTGGATGTTTTCAGTGGTGGGAATATTATTGCTGCAACTTTTAATAGCTATTGACATCTTTTATTTAGACCAGAAAGGCCACTGGCTAAAAAAGTTCCTGATTAAAGAAGAGGAAACAAAGGTTTCCAGGACCTTTGCAACACAACATAGTTCAACACATGGCACAAAAGGGGCTGAGACTGGCCCTACGTGCCCATGTCAAGAGCTTTTCCAATAGAAAAAGACAGCAACTAATCGCCAAAGTCAGCTCCTAGTCTAGGTGTTCCCTCTGTTGTGTCTCCAGCAACTGAACTGAGGGAGGGAGAATGAAGTAGCATTTTCCACCAAATTTTCAGCTGTGGTAAAGCCATCCAGGACTGGAGGCAGTTGCTCTAAATTATTGAGGGACTGAACCATAGGGCCTAAGGTTTAAGAAACAAGGATCAATCCCCAGACACCCACCTAACTACTTAAGTACCTATGGAACCTCCAGCACTCAGCAGAACTCGACAGGTCTTTCTCACACTGTTTTCTCAGTGCTAAGAATCGGAGGGTACAGCAAAAAATCTGTAAATTTTAAGTACACCCCAAACTGAAATATGTCATGACCAAGAAGCTCAGCTACTTACTTCAATTCTCTTCTCAAACTTCTCTCCTTGTAATAGACGATCAACATAGATTTTGGGAACATGAATGTCTTCTGGGGCAAATGCTCCTATATCAACAATTTCTTCCACCTACAGAAAAAAGGGAAAGCGAAAATATTTAGAAAAAAGTATTCAATTAAGGGGTTTATTAACACTTAAGTTTCAAATATTAACTATACGGTGTATTACATCGAAAAAACAAGGAATGGGGAAAAATAGATATAGCCTTTAAAATAGGTTAATTTAAGATGCTTATCTGTCCTCTTCTTCCAAAGGATATTTCTTCGTACAAATTGAAAGTAGTTTATGTTTTAACAGCCCAATCTGTATGGCCAACTTGAAGAAATATAACACGTACGGTTATGTCAGAGTTTTTTGCACCTAAAAATAATTCTGTGCAAACAGAGGAAAACAATATGCTAGTAACAAAACATCAAAATATAAAACAGAAGTATGAATTTTAAGGATACAAATACAGAAGCTCGCTCAAATATTTTCCATAGTGTACTCAAAATAAATAGAAAATATTTGAACTGTAATAATGGACTGAAAGAAAGAAGAAGTAAGATGAAGATCTAGAAGCCTCTACAGTTAGTGAAATAGATTCATAACAAAATGACACTCATACACACAGAGTAGATTTGAAATGTCACCTATTTGGAGCACCACAGACAACAGAGTTCAGGGTGGCCTAGCTAGAGACCCTGCTATAGACAGATTCCTGCAGCAGAAACCTTCAGCCATGGCACAAAAGCGCTGGTGCTTTCCCTGACAGGTCTGAGGTGCACTGAGCACATCTCAGTCTCCCACAAAACAAACACTACTGTTAGTGTTGTAGCTGAATCCAACTACAGGGAAAACATGTAATGTTAGAGCAACAGGTCAAAGATAACACATAACGATCTATTCAAAGACTAAAAGAAATTCACTGAGTTTCCAAATTGCTTTATCACCAGGAATCAGTTAAACTTTCCAGAATGTCTGAAGTTTAATAACCCCAAAACAAGACCTAGGGTATGATAAATCAGTAACGGTACATCACTTAACAGCCATCACCAGTGAAGCAACGCTAAAGAGCTTAAAATTCAATTTGACATCCTACTGTTACGGTACAATGTGATCAATACTAAAATCTATAGTAAATCTGATAGACAATTACCTTCCTACTGTGCCTTGAATTGTGACCATAAACAAACAAACACACAAACCAATCCACCCTAAGGGCAGCAGAGGGAGAAGAAAAATTAACTAACTAAAGACCAGGGATCAGGTTCAGATGATCCCTAAAAAAAGCCCTGGATTAAAAAGACAGAAAAGATGAGCTTTGAAATCTGTAAGACAAAGGTGCTAAGGAAGAGGCAACTAACAGCCACAGCAACAGCAACCTCAGTGCTCATGCAGAGCAGAATCCCACATGCAGAAAGCCCTTACCCACAAGATAAGAAGAGACAATCAAATCAACTAGGGCTTTCATGAAAAAATGCTCCAGTTGCACCCATTTCACTTAAAGTTTTTTTACTGTATATGTGAATTTCAAGATTAATACGGAGCCCAAACCAAACATCAAAAAAGCTCTTGAAGCACAGGGCTGAAGCACACTGCACTCCTGGTACAGTGACTAGTGTCAGAACATGCTCAAAAGGGAGGAGAAGCAGGAGACAAGACTTCTCAGTGAAGTCATAGGTGAGCAAGATGATCTGCTACCAGCAGAATTCTCAAATTCATCCTTTCTAATTAAAGTTTTCCTCACTTATCAGGTGGAAAACTAGGCCTAGGGAACACTAATTGGTCCTGATTGGAACCTTCTCACAAAAGAACTACATTTATTTGCTGCAGGAGCTGAGATTTTAAAACCAGAATCTTGGCACAATTCAACCAACTCGAACAGAATTATGCTGTTAGGAAACTTGACACACTGTCTCTACCCCCCCCCAACACACACAGGACAAATAATTCATCCAACAATAAATTGTTGGATTTTGTTACTAGTCACACCATTCTGCTAATTGGTTTGTATTTTGTCTCTTTGGACACAGCAGTCAGCAATGATAGCTTTTCCTCTAATATTTCCAAACATTATACTAAATGAACATAACACTGCAAACTGCATTTTGTCCCAGGGATTTCAGATAAGCCTAATGATCCCTGAAGACTGGAACACCTTTCTGTGCACAGGCAACCCTCCACTATTCTTACTAGTATTTTGCAATTTCCATGTTCTACCACTATATGAAATAAGCATCAAATGGAACTAAAATTAAGTAAGTTCAAATACCCCACAGCAATAAAGTGGAATTTTGAAAAGGGATTAAGAATTTGCATGTGATGTATGCAAAAATAACTATCTCCCAGTTCTGCAAGTGAAATTAATCAGCATATTTGTATGGAAAAAGGGGCACTACAGGGGCAGTACAGATGCCACCTGTTTGCTCCAGCTCTCTCTCCCAACTCCCCTCACAGGGAACTAGATGATGCTCCAGTTGAGGCACTGTAGATGGGTTGCCCACCATCAGTATTGCAAGAGATGAAGCTGTGCCAACAAAAGCGACACCAGGAAATCTGATGGCTATGGGAATCAGCACCTTAACTCCACCACGGGGCATAACCTAAGTATCTTCCTAGACAAGAATGATAATGAAAAAATAAATAGTCCCATCACTGGGCATATTCACCACCCATTCAGGTTTCATATTTCTTTAGGAGTCTTCTCTGGAACACATCTGTAGCCTAAGCCTCAAGGAAACAGGCAGGAGAGCTCCAATATTAATAATTAAAAGGAGGTGTGTGAGTTTTTCTCCTGTTCTGCTCTCTCTTCTGTTCTTTCTTCTCTCTATTCACCTCGCCTCAGGCTTTATTTTGTCATGCACAGAAGAACCTCTGCAAGCATCAAAAACAGTTACATGGCATCCCACCCAAGAGACACCAACTCTGGGAACACAGAAAGAGGGAACTAATCAGGGCAGACCACCTCATGCACTTTTTGTAATTAGAAAATCAAAATACTCTGGTACCACTTAGATTGCCTTGAGCACATATGTTCAGTTTAAATCTTAATTTCATCAATGTTCTAAAAGACAGAAAATGTTTACATCTTTGCTACACAGGTAGAGCTAAACAGTAACTTCAGGAGACCACATGAGCTGACTTCTGTCTTCTGGGAAGGCTCTGACATCTGATTTAAAAATCTTTTCATTGTTTCAAGAGTTCCACAGTATTGGTTTTCTTCCTGGGTATAGTGGTTTCCACAGATCTTCTGTGATTGCTGACAATTGAAGCAGGATGAATAAATGCAGACTTTTCTGAATACTGGTTTATCTGCAAGTACACCCAGAACATAAAAGCTGTTCTCTGCTATGATTCACAAGAGCCTTCTGCTATTCCTTTTGGTAACAGCATTCATAAAATCAATGGTCATTTGTTTCACTTCCTTCTGTAACTTTCATCTACTTTTCCTTTTTAAAGTAGTTTGATTTCTTTTTACTTGTGAAAATTCATCTATTCTTCTAGCTTTATTTCAGGAATTTTGAAAGCTTCTGATTGGACTTCTAGTAAGAAAAATAAAGAACTCTGATTCTTGACCAAAAATAGCTGAGGAAATTACACTGACACAAACTTTCAGGCCAAACACTTGATCAAAATAAAAAGGCCTTTCTTTTAAGTATGTACTTTTTACTTATTTCTGCAGCCTAATTATGCACTTAATGATACATGAAATGTTTTCAGCTGTTTTAGTTTTATATCTCCGTATTCATAAAATTAAGCTATAACCAGAAATGACAATATAATTCCTTATTTCAGGAAAAAAATCAAAAAGGTGTGGGTGAGAGAAAGAAAGAGATGGAGGGAGAAAGACAAGCTAATGAAACCTATGAATTTGTAAGTAGCTTATTTTTGCACTGCCTTTATTAAATCTATCACTATCTTAAATATTCTAGTTCACTTCAGTTATTAAAATTGAAATAATGAAAATTCCTAGCAAAATTTAAGTAAAATAAAATATTACAACTCGTTAAATGTCCAAAACAACAGGGAAATTAAATAAAATTTAGCCTCATTAAATAAAATTTAGCCTCCTTCTTCAGTTCACTACTGGAAAAGTCATGATGCCACTGCATAATTCAGTATAACATTTATAAAATAGTAAGAATTAAAAAAATAAAAATACACAATAAGGACTATTACAATAAATTTTATGTCTGTAGTTCACTTAAGATCACAAAAACGGTGATCAACCACTCCCAATGGTTAATGACAAACAAGAGATAAAGAAAGGTTAATCTTAATTGTTTAACTGAATTTCACAAAAAGCTTTGATATTGCAAAACAGTGAAATACATTCTGCAAACAGTTCACTGGAAATTCAGAACACACTATACGAACCTACGGAGCTACAACAAAGCCAAGCAGGTCAATATTACTCGGTTCTGCCTGTACACAGGGAGATGAAACAGAGTCAGAAAAGGAAAGAACTGAACTCAGAAGATCCTCTAAGATCAGCCAGACCATGAAATTTCTACTTCAGTCAAAATCTTACATTAATGGAATGACAGTCAGTCAACAGCCAGCCTGAAAATAAGACTTTTATAACTTTAAAATCAAGCGAGTACCAAATAGCCTGAAAAAGGCACATCTTGGTCGATGATCGCTACATTATGCTCACATCAGACTTCAAGAAAAAGCATAAGCATGCTGAGGGGCAGGGGAACAGTAAAGATCTGTAATGTTCATATTTGTTAGAGAACCTTTCACCTAATGCGACTGGTCTGGGTCACACTGAAGGTCCCATCTTCTTGGCAACGGGAGCTTACAAGACGGTGTGGACCTTCTGATTATATTCTCCCAGCTGCTAGCAATGTGCAGTTTAAGGATGTCCTCAGAGGCTGGACACAGACCACCTTCTTCATAGCTTTTGATGAACCAGGAACTAAGAGTTTTCTTTTCTTGGTTTCTAATAAGACTCTTACCCTCTGTAAACACCACAGAGAAAAACAGTGAGGTGTGTTCTCAGTCTGTTGTATCCGACAATTAGGGAGCAAAGCTGACATAAATCTTGGAGGTTTGTCTCCAGGTTCTTTGTCATGTGGATACACACCAGCCTAAATCAGGAGCCCCTGCTAGAATATATGCAATTCACCTTTGTTTTCTCTGTTCTAAATCTCCTCAATTACCACCTCCACTTCTAGTTGCCTCAGGCCTAAACTCTTCTCTCACACTTGTTGCACCTGCTGCATGTTTCCTCCCACCACCCCTTTCCGTTCCATGCATTCGACATCTTCCTCCATGCTGTACTGCTGACAGCAGAGGAGAAAACAGACCACCTATCTGCTCCAGGTACTCACACATAGTAGTTCTGGGATAAACACTGCAAACAGAAGAGTAAGCACACTTGATTATCTGCAGAAGTTACCTGTTTGTAAAGCTGTGTGCAAAGCTGTGTGCATGCATGAAAGAATAAGAAAAATTTAACCACCAATCTCTGGAGAGGTTCTCCCATGTACATAGAATTACACTTCAGAAATTTTTAAGCTTGCCACATAAAGCACAGCCAGCATACACAACAGTCTTACGTTTTGAGAACATGTTCAAAGCCTGACGACACTAACGTTTCTCAAAGGAAGTGCCTCCATTAAATTGATTTACTTGCTTTTTGGATGATCTGCAGAAGCAGGTCTACATATAATTCTGTATGCATCCGAAACTTAAAAGTGATGACAGCTGTTTTCTTGCCTCCTTGAATTAATTCATTAGGATTTCACACTATTTTTCTATGGTAAAATTACCTGAATTAAAAGCATGAGAGATTGCTCTAATACCCAGTAAACTACCAGTCCCAGTATTATCAACCAAACCAGGCTCCTACAGCAGGCACACCTAAGGAGTAATTCCTTCAGAAACCCTGTGGTTGCTTTCATATAAGCCATCAATGAACTCCTGCAGGTTGTGATCACATTTTGTGACCTGTGCTTTCTTGATGAAATGAGATGATTTCATAGTGCTTAGTGCTTATTTTTACAATGCTTAACTGGATTATAGCAGTGACAACAAAAAAAGCAACATAATTACATTCTCACCTTTGAATTATAAAGCATCCAATTTGTATTCAATACCCAAGTTCTTAAAAAAATAAAATGTAAACATCCATATGGAATACATACAAAATATTCTTCTCAGATCTGGAGATGGCAGTTTTGGAAATTTTTTTTTTTAGATTACATTATGTAATTATTTTTCAATCAATGAATTAAATGGGAGACAAGCCAGAACAAAACAAACAAAAACCTCACAATAAACGAATGTAGCTTTCATTTTTTAAGGCTTAGTTAATGGTAGAGGAACCTGTAGGTAGCAGGTACCTCTGCTGAATAAAGTGACTGGTCACACCCCAAATCCTTCCACTCCAGAACACAACAGCTGCTAACAATATTAACTCTACCAGAATGACTTAATTTAACAGTCTTTTCAAACGAAATATTATGTTGCGTTAAATACATTATTCCTGTACTTTATTGCTTATTTTCAAATTATATTAGATTGAAAGCCTTTTATTGATTAGAAGGTAAAAATAAATAACATTTTTATTGAAATTATTCACATATTACCAGGAATAACTGAACTCCCCCCTCCCCCAAAAAATCAACTTTAATCAGAACAAAAGATTTTATTTTCTTACTCATATCAGAGAAATGACAAATGAAAAGAGAATGAAAGAGATCTCCTATCCTACGCATTCAAAGAAATATAACTTAAAGGTCAGGAGATAAATTTAAGCTTTACTGCTTTTCAGCTTACTCAGTGCAATTTAAGTACTGAAGGGAGAGGTAAAAAAGTAAAATCAAAATAAAAATAAAGAAAAATCAGATTTAATTGTACTATCCAAGAAGGTAATTTTTGTACTTTACAGTCTACATAAGTCCAACTAAACCACCCTCAAATTCAAGGAATACTTCTAAACTAAGGATCAGACCACAGCATGCTAAGCAGGAGACATACAGCAACGTAATCACAGTAAAACAATATATTAGCAGCTGTTTTGTAACAAATTATGTTGCTGGTTCTCTCTGATAAGAAAAAAAAGGCAATGAAAAGACACATCATCTCAAAATGACACATTCTGTGCACACATGTATTAGTTCTCCTTATTTCAGATGTTCATTATAGACAATGGTAATTTACAAAGATTTCTGAAAACTACTTTACATGCTACCACTTTCTTTCTCAACAAGGAATCGGTGTGGTCCATTTCACCTTCAGAATCATAGAGATATCCCAAACATCCAAAATACTCAAGATAATAAAACTTTCCCAGTGTTGAGGAAGAAGGTAGACAGTACTTTTCAAGGAAAAGCTTGGAAGAAAAAACAACTGCTGTCAGTACGTCATGCCACTTAGACACTTTCAACAGACCACAGGAATGTGGGTATAAAGAAATTGTCAGTAACAAATTTTAAGAAAAATTAAACTTTTCTTGCACTTAATCATTATTCTTCCTGAAAGCTGCCTGGAAAGGAGAGCACTAGGCATGCACTGAACTAAAAAAACCCAACCAACCAACCAACCAACCAACCAACCAAAAAAAAACCCACAAAACAACAAAGAAACAAACCAACCAAACAAACAAAAACACAAACAAAAGTTTATTATGTGCTTCACAGAACTAAAATTATTATCTGATGCTGAAGCTGACAGAAACATGTTAAAACAGTCCTTCAAATCATAAAAATAGAAATTTTTGCTTAGCACAGCCTAATGGGAAAATTCTGATTTCACTAAAAAATGGAAAAATTGTTTTTAGAACATCTGATATTCAAGGTAATAACAAGTAAAACCTCTAATCTCCTCCTCATACCAAGTTTTCTATTCTGTCTCTGTATTTATAAATCAGGCAGAATAACTGCTGAAGCACATCAAGCCAACACCAATTGGTTAATATTTCCAATAGAACTGTTGCACAAGTTATTTAAACTACATTTTATAGAAACTGTTTGGATTTTTAAGCTCTCCCTCTCCAGCCCCCTCAAAATAGGAATACGTTAATGATCCATTTCTTTGCTGCCTCTGATTCCTCTCAGTTGATCAAAGAAAAATTCAGCACTCTCAGAAACCTTTACATTCATTTAGCAAGTTTTGTTCTTCTCATGTCTGAAAGCCTAGATGATATCTCAGTGGCTAACTTTGTATAATTCGGATGGTTCTCCCCTCTCCCTTAAGCCTCCTGCCACACATCTAAACAGGATACATTTGGTTAGCTTATGTTCAATCTGATGGAATCCATCACAAACAGTAATTCATTTCTACTTGTACAATGGCTCGATTTAGTCCCTTAAATCTGGAGTTTCTTAGAATTCCAAATTAGTTCTAATTTTGAATGAATGAAACACATCTATAATTCCTGACAAATTTAAGACCAAACCCATGTAAAAATAGCTTTTCCCAAAGTAAGAACACCAGAAGAAACTGAATGTATGATTAGCTTAGGATAATCAAGGGACAGTCTCCTTTGGTGTGAATGGAGGATGCACAGGAGCCTTTTTTAATTGCTGGTGGCAAAGGCAAACACAAACCACATAATCTCTCCTAAATGCCTTTCAGGAGGTGACCAGATACCACAGCATAAAGGATGTGCTGCTGTCCAACCCAGGAAGCATGTTTTTCAGCTGGCCCTATCCCTAGATGTAACAAAAGCTACAATACATTTCAAAATACACAGTTTGAAAAACAAAAACAAACAAACAAAACAAAAAAAATCCAACAGAGCAAAGCAACAGAAACAAATATGCTTAAGAACTTGCCTAATTCACTTAAAAGACAAGGGAGAATAATGAGACATCAGTATAACTTCCATCAGCCTGGAATTCAAAAAGGCAAATATTCTGGCACAAAAATGCAACTGTTTTGAAAATACTTTAAAATATTTTTATTGAAAACCTTAGTTTATTTAGAAATCTAATTGCTAGATGAGTTTGTACCACCACTTGCAGCTCTTGATGCTCAAAGTTTGAGGAATTCAGCACTCTAAGGAGCCTGAAGGCATAAGTGCTCCTTATCCTATTGCTTACATAGCCGATTGGCTACATATCTCCCCCATTTTAATCAGGATTATACTCCAGCTCTCCTCTTTGCCCTTCTCTGCTTTTTTCAACAACAAGAAGAAAACTGATAAAATACATTTTACTTATTCCAAAGCCTAACAAAAAAGAGGAATGTGCTTGTTGCTCTATAATAAAAAAAAACCAAAAACACCAGTTTAAACTTGAAGTTGTTTTAATAATGTTTAGTTATGGCTTTCTCCAGCTGAATCAGAAATGGCAAACTAAGGTATCTAATTCATGGGAGTATCAATGGGAGTGCATTTCCACACACTGGACATATGAGGGTAGGTTATCTATAAAGATACTTAATAAAATATTTGGGAGGGGGAAAAAAAGGAAAACTATGTGACTGTTGGGAGACAGAAATGGAAAACTATTCTGTTGTCCTCGTTCCTTCTTTTACCATTGTCTGCAGCCTGAAAAATCAGCATGATTTGAAGTCAAGGCAGTCTTGGTATCTCAACCCATTACTTCTCTTAAATACTTACTTTTTAAACTGAATAATTCTATACCATTTGTCAGGGAGGGATGTGGCAAGAGAAAACTAAAATCTGAGTTACTGATTCAATTACTTGAAAATCCTCACTGCAGAAATAGTTACAAGGCTGCAGTTTTTCAAATCTCAGTGTTCTGACTACCTGAAAAAATGCATTTCCTTCATGTCAGAAGGCAATTTTTAGTAAGATTATCAGTTTGAGTATCAACTTCTCATTTTATACTAGAAATCTCCGTGAGAGATGCTATTAGCACACAAAACAAATTACTGCTTTGAGACACAGAAGTAAAAGCATATATGCATGTAAATTCCTTGAATCATACATAAAACTCTCTCTGCGCCATCTTTTCTGTGCTATAATAATGCATGATTTCAAATGCGGAGACAGATAAATCATTGATTGATTAACATAACTTACATACAAAGCAGGGCTGAAAAGTTAAATCTAGAGTATTTTAAATCCTATTAATTTTCAAATTCTCATGACAGAGGACACAAGTACTGGTAGTGAAATACACTTCAAATGCACAGTCTATCAGACTTTCTATAACACATAATGAAAAAACCTCTAAATTTAGCTTTAGGAGCAAACACAGGCTTTCCATCAGTTTCTCCAGCACACTGACTTCCTGGCAATCTGCAGTATCCACCGATCAACCACAGACTTGATTTTTCTTGTTGTTTTTGAATGTCATATTTTTCTTAACATATGTGACAAGGATAAAAGGATTTTTTTTCATTGTAAGATTATATTCACATCTGCAAAGAACTTGTGAAACTGAATATTGAGAAAACTCATGATACTCATTCAAGAAAGCATCATTTAGAAAGGAATAAAATACAGGAGACAGATAAAATAAAACCAAATTCAAATCTTATACTGTGTGCAGGTAAAACCATCTGAGCAGCAATCTGATCAGCAAACAGCAACAATTTGACCTACTGTGAATTTTAACCCCTTAATATTCACTAACCCAGCAATGAAGTACCAAATCTGAAGCCACACGATTAGATGTTACATAGAAAAGAAAAGAAACCAGGGGGGAAAAACAAAACAAAACAAAACAGAAAAGGCAAAACCAACAGTAACAACAAAAAACCCCCAAACAAAAAAAAAAATCACAAAACCAACATAGCTAAATTATTAAAAAAATTTATTCCCCTGAAAATCATAGAAAAGAATAGAATCACAGAATAGAATATGCTTAGTGGGAAGGGAGCCATCAGGATCATTGACGCAAACTTCTGGCCCTGCACATGACACCCCAAGAATCACATCATGAATCAGAAGCTTGTTAACTAAATGTAAAAAGAACTATCATATGAACTCCATTCTAGCCCAGTCTATTCCAGTACTTCTCAAACAATTTTAAGATGGTCTCCACAGCTGTACAAAAGTGACGGGTTTTTTCTGTTCTGCTTTTAATAAGCACATGCACACACAGAAGCAAGGAATCAACTTCAATGAAAAGAAATAAAACCCACAAAAGAGTAAGTCTAGATGTGGGAATCTTTTTGGCAAACTAAAATTACTGTGGCAATGGTATGCAAATGTTTCTAGAAGCTGTTTATCCAAATCAATACTAGTAGTCCCTGGATTTCAATTCCAATCCTTCTCTTGACTTGCTTTTTAACTTTTTATGCCTGGCGTCATAATAGTCACCAAACTGTTTTTCAGCATTGCTGAATACTGAAGCAGAAAAGGCATTAAACACTTCAGCCTTCGTTGCAATCTGCATTGATAATTTTATTCGTTTCATTGAGCCGTAAAGTATCAACATCCTTTGTCTGACAGTCCGCTATATATCTACTCTTAAAAAGATTTTGTGTTATTTTCAAGTATTCTTTCTTTTGTACTGGGCTGGATATTTTTTAAAAGCTTAAGCTTTTTCATTTGTTTGGGTTTTGTAATGCTTAGCCTCTGACATTGCTCTCAGTTTCTGTCATTTTTCTTTTCTGTGTATGACATTACAATGATTGTGATCAAGGTCAAACTCCTATTGCTTTTCCAATGCTTTCTCCATGTTGGAATATTTTATTCTCCAGCTCATTAACACAGTCTTTCCCTAACTTCATTTCTTCTAAGCTATACCTCCCAGAAGGCTTCATCAATACAAGTCTTTGAGCTCATGAAATCAGTCTTCCTAAGAGACATTCCTGGTATTTTGCTGTTTTCCCTTCTATGCTTTCTAAGTATCATGAGCTTGCATTTCAGAGAAACTCTCCCACAAGTGTTCAATCAAATCTTTCAACTAAGGTTCCTCTGAAAAGGATATTGTAATGTTTATACACTAGATTTGGGTTATCTAAATTCACATCCACAGGCACCTTTGATTCAGGAATTAGCCAAAGCCTAGGCAAGTAAACATAATCATGCAGTCAAAAGCCCTGACTAACTACCGACATGTTTAAGATGCAAAGATTTCTGTACTTACACTAATAATATATATATTTATATATATAATATGTATATTTTGCATTTATTATATTAGCATATTATGGCAACTTGAATTCTACTGTCACTTGTGCCAGAAGTGGCTGGTAAGGTGGCAGGACTAAGCAGCTGAGTGTCCGTTCTGGGCCAAATGGGATTCGCAAACAAAGCATTTCCACCACTGCAGATCCACGGGACGCTCCCTCAGCAACCACTGCTGAGCACATATGGAATCACCACTGAGCAATTAAACAATATCAAAAAAGGCTACAGCAATACAACAGCTTGGTGCTTACAGTGTTGCAAGGAAGGACCTCAATTCTGTGTCCGCTTTGGCCTCACATCCTGATCTGTGGTTTCACAGAAAGACATACTAATGTGAAGTCTGTGCCCATCCCAAATCCAGAACCACAACCTACACCAGGGTTCAGTTTCCACAGCTGGAACATTCAGGTGACAAAAGAGACTCTGTTAGTTAATTGTTTCACTTTAAAATAGTGCTTACAGGCTTTTTACGGTAAACTGTCATTGTGTAAAACCTTGAAAAATTCCTCAGAACAGAGCTATGCATCTGAGGAAAGTTTTGCCATTGTTAAAGCATTTGGAGGAAAAGACACACGCGAGAAAAGGTTCATTTCCAGTTTCCTCAATAAAGCCCAATGCCATGATTTAGCACAGATAACACGATACAAATAGCTTATTTCACTCTGATTCTGTCTCTTAGTGCAACGCAGTTCATTGTACCTGAGAAAATGGTGCTCACTGATGTGGCTGTGTTGTTACTAGGCAACCAGAGATAAAATGCAGGGGTTAATGATTTTTATTTAATGCATTTTTATGAGAAAGCCCACTCTCTTTTTCCCCTCCGCTGATATTATTTGAGGTGTAAATGCTATTTACACAAGGAGATATATTTAGCCATCCTCTGCGATCTGAACAAGAAAATTATTCAAACTGGATATTCAAACAGCAAGTCAATAAATATTTCTAAACATATTGACCATTACCACTATCAAACACTTAGACTGTGGCAATGGCTGAGATCTCAAAGCACTTCACCAGAGGCAAATATTCAGTAGGTCTCACAGCAGAGACTAAGAATGGCAAGAAAACAGATAACAGCCTAGGGACGACTGGGGTAGCTACACATGTTTATGTCCTCCTCCGTGGAAAAGAACAAGAGCCTAAGCCCATATCACCCTTCGCCTTTCCCATGCTGTCATAACACTCACACCTGGCAAGGTCACACCATGTTTTTTCCTGTGGCTTTGGGTTGCCTCAATTCACTACAAAAACCAGTTGTCCTTCCCAGCGGGGTTCTGCTCACAGGAGCCTCTACAGGGAGATGCACATCTTAAGAAGCATCCTGCTATCACAGCCCCTGCCCCACCAGTCTAGGCACACATCCAGGAGGCATCCCTCTAACTCCAAGCTGCTATGCAATTCATTTCCCACCACAAATTTACAACGGCTCTGCTGAGGGGCCTGACAGCAGTGACACCTGCTGATTTCAACAGATGTGACCTTCATTCAACAGTGTGTTGGAAATGTCACCACACATGTAACCCCACACAATCCCTCAAGTTTCTTCACATGCCAAGCTCTCCCGTTCATCCTTCACAAAGGCTGGTGGCTTTTATGTAACTCGTTTCACCGTGATCACCGAGTTTGTTTTATATTAGCTGATTTCCCAACTCTTCTGTATTTGCAATAGAAGCAGAAAAGTGTTTATAGATCTGAAAATCAACTGGAAGCCTCAGGCTGAGTGTGTGCATGAGGCCTCAGGTTCAAACAAAACTACAGCTCTGATGGCATGCTTAACACCTGCAAGCTCTGCAAGAGGAAGCAAGAAGCAGATGAACTCCTGCATCATTTTGCTTTTACATACAGATAAAGTCAAAATAACTGATGTTGTCAACACTGGATTATTTAACATTTTTCTCTGCAAAGGTTAACTTCCAAATACCACGAATCATGCAATTCAGTTGCACAAATCTTTTTGACCCTTAATAATGGTAATCTTCAAATACAAGTAGAAATTCCACTGGACCCAGCAGTTGGATTTTTACAGTTATCTGTGTCTCAGCATACATCCTTATTATCATGATAGAAGGTTCTACTCCCTCTCAATTAGATAAACAAAAGAAATGTATGTAACAGTCCAAAATATTTGTAAGTACCTCTTGCATTTCATTAGAAGATTACAATCCATGTATTTCTGATCCCAAAATGAGTACTGCATGGCTACTTCTGACCATTTGCCTATTCAAAATAAACAAGGCTGAAGGTCAAATAGTTCAATCAGAAATTTGTCCTGGTGGAATTTTAAAAATCAGTAATTCTCCACTTTGTGTCCCAGACATAACTGGCAATGGTACAGCCTGACTTCCTCCTTCCTTAGAGGCCTCTCTATGCACAGCCAGCCTTGCTCCTCACAACACATGAGGGTTTTTAAGCAAGCAATAGGTATCAGTTTGTGAGATCGAGAGCTGGGGGGTTTTGTCTCTTTTTTTTCCTTATTCCCTACAGCCACAAATGCTGCCAAGTTCTCTCATCTCTGAATTGTTACAAAAATTGTGTCTGCCCATACTTCGCCTACAAGTGTGCAAAACACCACACTAACTAAAATTTAAGAACAACAGCTTTAAGTAAAGAAAAACTGTCTTTCACTGTGTATGCATGTTATATTTCATTGCTTCTCAGTTAACTTAGAAGGACAAGTTAACAAAAGCAATTGATTTTCAGTGCACTTCCTCCTTTCACCCACTTTCACAGATACATTGAGATGGGCTTTACCATAGTTTATATTTCATTGGTATGGATCTTACTACGCCAAACACCATTCCATATTTTTATCAACGATCAGAAGCTAATATAAATCTGAGGAAAGTGCCAGACTGAGAAACTGCAATCCTGAAAATCCCAATTAATGACTGCAGGACTCTGAAAACAAGACTGACCTTTGGTTGTTTTGACTGCAAGGAGCAGGACTGGCTTCAAATCTCTACTTCTAGAGACTAGGACTGTCTACTCAAACTCAGTTAAATGTTCAGGTGGTGAAAAACAGAAACAGAGCCAGCAACAGATAACATAAGAATTTAGAAATCGCTGTTGCCAGGGAGTATTTGAATTACTACCCTACACAAACATTTTTCTTCTCCTTGTCAATGGAATTGAGATTTCACCCTTCAGCCTTAAACATTAACTATGGAGTCAGGCAAAACTCAGATTTTCAGTTGCCTCAGTTTCCTAGTGCTGAGCTTAGACAGCTGACAGTGCTCAGTACTGAGGATCCAGAGGACATCATATTGAAGTATTTCCTTCTGATTCCTGGGTTTAAACTCTTACATCTAGACACAACATTCTGAATTCCACTTCAGAAGAATGACATGTAGAAGTAAAGCCAATGATGCATTGCATTTGGCTCTAAATTTGTCCTAAATACGTGGTTATGCCTCTTCACCAAATTTGCCCATAAAAAACAGCATTGTAAAGTAATATTAATATGCCATCTTGAGAAAAGGTTGACAGTTTTTAAATGGTATTGAAAATACAAGACGCAGCGTGGACACAGTTCACAGCAGATCTACTAACGACTGTTAAGTGGAATTACAGAAAGAAGGATATCACACAATAGTTGCTCACTGACAAGAAAATTCTACCCTATCGTAAGTAGATAGAAGAGCAGAAACCGAGCAGAAACAGAGAGTGAGATGGAATGTAGGTGGAAGGCTTTGATCTACATAAGTTCTCTAAATGCCAAACTGAACAAGGTATGAAGGACAAGTGCCTAGAGGAAAAGATTCTTTATTTAATTTTTAAATAGAAAAATACTTTAAACCTTTCTTGAAAAAATAAAGTGAAAATTCACTGTTGCTGCATTGTTACTGTAAGTCATCCGGCAAATACCACAGCATTTTTTGTCACTGTTCTGTAAGACACAAAGTAATAACTCAAGCTCCCAAATGTATTATCCACATATGTTTATATAACAAATATATTTTCTAGATAACACCTAAACAAAAAAACAAAACAAACCAAACAAAAAAAAAAACAAAAACCAACTAAACAAAACAAAACAAAAAAAACACAAAACAAAACAAACACCAAACCAGCCCCCAAAAAACCAAAACCAACCAAAACCCCTGAAGAAACATAAGCCTCTTCCAAATAGCATTTACTGGAAATAATCTACAAGAGTTTCTCTTGATCTTACTGACAAACCATATTTAGTTTTTATTAGGCATAAAAAAAACTTATCAGAGAGAAGAAAACAGAAGAAAAACCTAATAGAGTAGTCTGTCTTTTAGCTATTGCTATGCCTTAGCAACTCTCCAGCCACCAATATTTTTCTAGTGTAGGTTGCTCCATGTTTTTAAACATTATTGTTTCAGACAAGGAAAAAGGACAAAGGAATTGGAAGAACCTTCTAGATCAGGTAGTCCATTCTCTTTCTCAAGACTTAACCAATTGTCTGAATCTCATTCTGGACTGTTACATAATTTATTAAATTTTAGAGACCACAACTGTGATACCTCCATGATTTGCCTTATCTGTGCTGTTACATACTTATTTTCAGAAGGCTTTTTGTAAAGTCTTATGTGAAATCTTCACAAGTACAGCCTGAGCCTACTGTTTTCCTCTTTCATCCACGTATTACTTTATTTAACAAACTGGAAGGCTGTTGCCATGTTTCCCTTTTAAAGGCTGATCACAGTGAACACCAAGTCCTGGTCAGGATCAAATGAACAGCAATAAACCCAGAAACTAATCACTAAAGCAGAGCAGCGTGTCAGGAGCAGGCAATTCAAGGAGACAGGTTAGACCACTGTCCCTATTATGAAATCCCCCAGTGATTTGAAATCCCCCCACTGTGCCCTCAAAATACCATGCAAAACAAAGGAGTATGTTGACTGCAAGAGGATAAGGTTTACTGTGTTTCAAATCCCTACCTCTACCACAGTTGTCTTTGCAGCTTTGCACATAGGTTGGTTGAAGTTTCTTGCAGTTTTCCTGCAAAAGAAAAGAAAATTAATGAACGTTAAAAGCCAAAATAGTACAGTGAAAGACTTTTCAGAGATAAGCTACTACAAGTATGTCTGTAATATAAACATCACAAATCTTTTTGCCAAATAGCTTGAGAAGTAATAAAAAAAACGTAGGAGGGAGGAAAAAGCATAATGGAATTGCTTAAGATGCATCTGAAATTAAATTATATTTTGCTACATTAGAAAATATTTATTACAGCTCTTTTGACTTTAAATCAGCACATTGTTTTATTGAAATTGGGTATGCTACTGATATCTTCATTCATCAGATCCAAATGCAGTGGCAAGCTGGACTTTGTACAATTTGCCTTTCCGTTCTTTTACTTCACGAAGAATGAAGTTCATCTCCACGGGGGGGTCAGCACAGGGCTTAACAATCTCTCAAGTCCCCTATATATGTCTACATAACTCAGATCAGGACTTGGGATAGCACTCTGCATAGCAAATGTTACCCAATTCTCTTGATCAAAAATACCCCTGTGTCAGTTTTGGCACTCACTGCAAGACTCTGGCATTGATCCTATGTATTTCAGCATTTCCATCCCAAGGAAAAAGAACCTCTAGACAAAAGCAACACAGTACAGGTATACCTGTGTTGGATCTGCACTGAGATCATAGCAGGCACGAGGAAAAACATGCAACCTGTGTCGGCCGCTCTCCATACTTTTCAAAAACCAAACAAAACTGTTTGGCATATTTAATAATTAAGAAAAGTTCGGCAGATTGTATTGATGGTCACTGCTAGCTTCTCAGCAGTCTTCTCTTTTAAAAAAAGTAGAATTCCTGAAAAATTTTCATCAAAATCCAGGAAATCAGGGTTCAAATCAAGTCAAAACTTCATTTCCCCCATCCTTTTTCCACAGAAGCATTTTTTTCCCTAACCATACTTATTTCATAGACTCACCAAACCATTTAAGTTGGAAAAAAGCCCGTAAGACGATCAAGGCCAACAGTTAACCTCCAACGTGTTTTCCTGCTTTCTGCTTCCCTTATGCAAGGACCGTGCCCAGTACCACAGCCACTGTGAACTTTGGGGGGCTGCTGCCACCTCGTGGCTTCGGGGGAGGTACAGAATGGAAACAGCCAAATCCTGAGACTTAAAAGGCAGTGCTAACAGGACTGCTAGTGCAGATTTCTACACAATCAAAGCTATACCCAAAGATACATATCTCAGGAAAATGCTGTTTTATTGGCAATACACAGAAGCTGTGAAGCCTGTAACAAAGGTCCAACCGTGTTCTGGGGGGCATCAGACAAAGCATCACCAGCCAGTTGAGGGAGGGGATTGTCTGGCTCTGCTCTGCACTGGGGCAGCCTCAGCTAGAACATTGTGTGCAGTTTGGGGAACCGCAATATAAGAAAGATATTAAGCTCTTAGAGAGTGTCCAAAGGGGGGCAACAAAGATGATGACGGGCCTTGAGGGGAAGCCGTATGAGGACTAGCTGAGTTCACTTGGTCTGTTCAGCCTGGAGAAGAGGAGACTGAGGGATGATCTCATTGCAGACCTTTGAGGGGAAAACGAGGGGCAGGTCCTGATCTCTTCTCAGTGGCGACCAGTGACAGGACTTGAGGGAAAGGCATGAAGCTGAGCTGAGGGAGGTTTAGGTTGGATATCACAAAAAAAATTTTCACCCAGAGGGTGTTTGGGCACTGGAACAGGCTCCTCAGGGAAGTGGTCACAGCCCAAAGGCTGACAGAGTTCAAAAAGGTTTGGACAATGCTCTCAGGCACATGGTGTAACTCCGGGAATGTCCTATGCAGGGCCAGGAGTTGGACTCAATGATTCTGAGTCCCTTCCGACTCAGCATATTTTATGATTCTATGAACATCTTTTGTCCATGGATCTTAGTGGCTATGTAAATCCAAAAGGATATAAGAATAGGAAAACATAAAACAAACCCAACCAACCACAACTTGCATTTCTACCCTTCTCTGAGAGCATGAATACAATTCAAACTAGTAGCGATTTAGGAAAAACTACCATAATCAAAGCAGCGTAGCAAGTCAGAAGAAAAAAGCCAAATTAAAATAGCAAGAAAATGGATACAGATGAGGAAAGCAGATGTGAAAACTAAGAATTCAGTCTGTCATCGCATGTAACTATTTTTCTGAGCCTAAGCTTTTCACAAGATTGTAGTGGCTAGTCTTTCAGTAAAAAACTGATATAAAATTATTTTTACATAGGGGGAAAAGTACAAGAAAACATTTCAGTGTTAATTTAACATTATAAAGAGCTAATGGGCTCTATTCTGACACTATTTATAAAAGCTTCTGCCATGTAGAATGTTCTTGGGTTAGTAAAGTTGTTTCAGAAGCAGCAGTCTTTTACAGGATCAAAGGCCTTATTTCTATAGAACACATGATCCAGAAGTTTTACAGGATCAAAGGCTTTATTTCTAAAGAATACACCATCCAGAAGCTTTATGGGATCAAAGGCCTTATTTCTAAAGAGCACATCATCAAGAAGGAGAAAAAACAGAAGCACCACACTTATTTTCCAACACTGAATAATGTTAAGGGGTTAGGAGTATGAAATTCAGAAACTATCTAGACAAAGTTGCCTTTTTTATTTTAAGATAGCTTTCTGGACATCTAGTCTCAGCAACATCTTAAACGTCTATTTTTCCAATGATGAATTTCTCAGCTGACCCAAAGGCATAATGTCTTTTCTCCCAGAGGCAAAGACAGCAAACTACTTCATGGCAGACGAAACCAACAAACTACGTACCTAATGACACAGACCTGAAGAGACACCTCAGGTATGAGCTGAATTTACGCACTGCAGAACCACTTGAAGCATGAAGAGATGACCTGATATGACTGTGACAGCACAGGCCCTGATTCTGATTATCCCTTCAACATCTCTGTTCCCATGTCAATAGTCTACTTTCATCAATACCAAGCAACACCTTTGCTTGTAAAGTGGACATATAGTGGGCTAGAACAACTCCAAAGCAGAATGGTAGCAGATGAAAAGAGAGGAGAACCAAAGGAGGTTCAAATACCACGGAGAGAAGCCACTCTCCATGATATTTGAAAACTAAGGGCAGTCAGGTAAAGTCCCCGGCAACCCCAAAAAGGGAAACACTGTACCCATCTTTAAAAAGGGTAGAAAGGAAGACCCTGCGAATGACTAACCTGTCAGCCTCACCTCTGTGCCGGGGAAGATCATGGAACAGATCCTTTGGTTGGACAGTCGCATCCAGAGGGTAGTGGTTAATGGCTANCACTCTCCATGATATTTGAAAACTAAGGGCAGTCAGGTAAAGTCCCCGGCAACCCCAAAAAGGGAAACACTGTACCCATCTTTAAAAAGGGTAGAAAGGAAGACCCTGCGAATGACTAACCTGTCAGCCTCACCTCTGTGCCGGGGAAGATCATGGAACAGATCCTTTGGTTGGACAGTCGCATCCAGAGGGTAGTGGTTAATGGCTAAGAGTCCCAATGGACATCAGTGACAAATGGTGTCCCTCAGGGGTCCATCTGGGACCAATATTACTTAATATATGCATTAATGATATAGATGATGGGATCAAGTGCACCGTGAGCAAGTCTGCAAATGGCATTAACCAAGTGGTATGTTTAACACACTTAAAGGACGGGATGCCATCCAGAAGTGACCTGGACAAGCCTGAGGAGTGGGCCCATGGGAATCTCATGAGGTTTAGTAAGACCAACTGCAAGGTGCTACACCTGCTTGCTGCTTGCTTGGGGCAAACCCCGGTATGAACAAAGGCTGGGGGATCAAGAACAGCCCTGGTGAGAAGGACTTGTGGGTGCTGGTGGATGAGAGGCTGGACATGAACTGACCATGTGCACTTAAAGCTCAGAAGGGCAATTGTGTGCTGGGCTGCATCCAGAGCTGCGTGGCCAGAAGCCTGAGGAGGGCAATTCTGCCCCTCTATTCTGCACCTGGAGCACTGCATCCAGCTCTGGGATTCCCTGTACAGGAAGAACATTGACCTGTTAGAGAGAGTCCAAAGGAGACCATCAAGATGATTACAGGAGTGGAGCATCTCTCCTACAAGAAAGGGCTGAAAGAATTGGGATTATTAAGATTCTAAAAAAGAAGGCTTCAGGGAAATCTAGTTGTTGCCATCTGGTACTTGAAGGAAGCCTACAAGAAAGATGGAGAGGGACTTTTTACAAGGGCAGGCAGGCAGGACAAAGAGAGTAGGTTTGGATTGGATATTAGGGAGAAATTCGTTACTATGAGGGTGGTGAGGCACTGGAACAAGGTGCCCAGGGAAACTGTATATGCCCCATCCCTGGAAGTGTTCGACAGACTGGATGGAGCTCTGAGCAATCTGACTCAGGGATAGGTGTCCCTGCCCATGGCCAAGGGGGTTGGAATGAGTCTTTAAGGTCCCTTCCAACCTAGGCCATTCTGAGACTCTATGATGACTGTCCACAAAAGCAGTGGCACTCCTTGATGTTGTCCCTAATGAGCAAAGCTCCAAGGGAGGTTAAGACAAGGAGACACTCTGTTCAGCCAAGTAGAACTAGTACCTACATCAGACCAACAAAGCAAAAATATGCATCCTTTCAGTTATCATTGGAACAAGGCAAGACTATGTTACTACGTTTGAGGGAGTCTTGGATTATTTGTCTCACTAATAGTGTACTATATCTAAAAGTGATTATCCACTGGGGCAGACATAGGCTTCCTTGATAGACAAAAGCTGTGGTACAGAATAGTCTACTCAGCATGAAGATGCCTGGAATGAAAGCAGCCACAACATGCTGTATGGAAGAAAAGATCTAGGGGACATGAAGTATCACATTAAGAAAAAAAAAAAGCAGCTTAAAAAACCGCTTTCTTAAGAAGGTGGTGCCATTATGGATTCCCAAGAAAACAGTATAGCTTCACATCTGAAAATAGACAAAAAAATTAATGCCGGCCTGTGGTCCAAGTAAGTGTACCTAAAAGTACATCTTCAGATTTAAAAAACCTCTTAGCTTGAGGGTGATTAACAGTTTGGCAGACACTTATTCCATAGCTATTGGCTCCACAGACACCAGTCATGGGAAACACACTATAAATAGTACCACACTGCTGGGAAAGTGGTGGCAGATGGCAGATTATAAGACGAGCCTATGTTTCTCTGTTCTAGGTCATCTGGCAATCTGTGTCTCAGCCCAAAACAGAATTAGACAGTGCTTATGATAATCAAATTCTTTTAAGTTAGTAATATTCTACAAGGAATAAGACACCAGATGATGATGTTTCCGTCTTTGATTAGTTACACTTGAAAGGAGGAGTCAAGGTTTTTAGATCCTCACTCCAGATGGATGTAGTATCTGGTATTTACTGTGTGAATGTGGCAGATACATGAAGACTTCTGAAAGAAACAGGAAGAAGGAAATGGAAAGAGACCAACAGGACATAAAGGAAGAGGGGTAAAAGGGAGAATGCAAGCAGTCTGCTTCTGTGGAGAATTAAAGAATTTTTCAGAGGTAACTATGCATCAGTAGATAGATACAGCGTAAAAGCACAGACAGTAGTGGTGCAAGACCAAATAAAGAGAAGCCTAAGGAGGAAGAGTGTTTCCTGTATTCTGTTGACCAGAACCTAAGGAAAGCATTTAACAGCCATCAAATTCATGTGCACACCCACAAGGAAGTTCAGTTTTCAATCAGAAGCCATATTGTTTTACCAGTGGGCAAGCCAGGATGTCAAGAGTTGGGCAAAATAAAAGCTCATTTATTAATGTTGAAGTATTTTAATTCAATATAATTATAAGATATATAGATAAAATTAATGTGAATACATGTGTATATATGCATAAAGAACAGCATTATTTTACGGGTATTATTTTATACATATATTTTCCAGTTGCTTTTTCAACTCCTTGTTTGTTCTAACACATACAGACCATGTTGTTCATAGCCTGCTTGTAGCAAACCGCAGGGATTGTAACACTTACCTTTTCATCTGATAGCCATAAGACAAACAAATAAAAACCAGGCATTAAACACAAGCAAACCTCTCCTACTTCAGGACAAACCAGAACTTAAGCATAGCAACTCATATAAAAGATGTATTTACTCGTGCAACACTCAAACTTTTCATTGCAAAGATGTTTAAATTCATATGATGCCTCTCCCTACACCACTGAGATCAAATCAACTTTAAACACTGTTTTCTTTATACAGAACCAATTTTCCCATCATTGACTGTCCAGGAAACCGATTCAGCTCCCTTCTCTTCCGTCATACATGAAAGGATCAAATTGTATTGCTCAAGTAAAAGGACACAAACTAACATGAAAACTGAAAGTAATAAAAAGACACTAAATTTCTCAAGAGTAATCGTAATGACTTCAGTCTGCTCTGTCTCATTTTAAACTACCAATACTTTATTTCACACCTACGTTTGAATACTCAAAAGTCATTAGAAAAAGCAGTAATATTTTGTTTTTTTATAGCAGTATAATTTGACAGTAGGGAAAGGCAACATGAAAGAAAGCAAAATCAGAAAAACATTTTTTTGCAATCACCCAGGAGACAGGAGTCTCCTTCTCTTTCATTATCTAAATGATAAAATCTTTTTCCACTGGTAAACAAGTCACACCTGAAAATGATGTTTCCTGCACGGTCAGCCTTCCATGCCTTCACAAGAGCAAAATCTCCTGTAATCGACTTCTCCAGAATGAAATGACGGCCATCAAACTCTCGCACCTACAGAGAAAAGTACAAAACGGAGATGCACATTTCTTCCAACAGATTTCTCACGTGGTATTTATTTTATGGGGATAATTTTACAATTATATTTACACTTCTTTTTGTACTGTACAGAGTTTTATCTGAAAACCTGTATAATAATAGAGAAGCATGGAAGAGCTGTAAAACCCAGTTTTGTTATGGTGTCCCTAGTGAAACTGCATGTGAATCCATATTCCTCCAGCGCCATCTACTGGATTTAGACACGCTTCTTCCTGCACATCTACCAGCTAACCAAAAACTGAAGTGCTAAAGCACTTTGTTGAAAAAGTTCATAATCACTGCCCAACACTAGAAACCCCGAAACTAAAAATTAAGTCGATTTGAGACACAGTACTCAAATCATGTCATCTGACAGACTGAATTTCATTTGGTTTTCCCTGCATTTATGATCGCTATTTACAATGAACGATACTGTGCCTGAAGCCAAAATATGGAATTGACTCACAGCTAGTCTTTTAATCCTGAACAGAGAGATGAAACAGCATTTCTCTTAACAATGTAGATAGTTCGAGTATACACAAATAGTACTTGAGAGCTTTTTAACATTTTTGAAAGGCAAGGAAGAATGACAAAAGGGTATGAGACGTCAGTTTGTCAGTCCCATAAAAGGAGATTTGAGCCTTTATAAAATGACACTTCCATGCAAAATGGATGTGGAGAATGGAATTGAACATGTCATGCCGGTCATATTATTAGTTCCCTTCAGTTATTAGACTGGGGAGACTAACACAGATTTTCCCACAAATGTCAAAAGGAAAACAAATGAAGAAAAATGTTATTAAAATTATAAGTTATTTAACAAACAAAACATCCCTCCAAACGGTAAAACATCATAATGAAATATGCAGTTAAAAAATTCAGGGAATAAAAGAGACTAAGTCAATGTCCAGATACTGCCATTAGCTGTGTATAAAATATGTGAAAATCATGAGCTAGGGTGGAATTACTTTTACCCCAGGGATGTGCTCGAGGTAAAATTTAATACTGTATGCAGTCTACTCGGAACACAAAGCATTAGCCCCATCCATTTTTGCAAGTACAGTTATGGCCTTGAGATATCTCCCCTTCTTCAAATTCTACATCCAATTTCCAAATGAAGCCCTTGTTTCTCACTTGAAAGCCACACTCTTTTTATTTCTTTGAAGTTTTAAATATTGAGACTAAATTGTATTTCAAATGCTGGGAAATTCAATTCCTGGAATTTGTGTCAATTGAGCTCTTCCCTGTTTAACAGGAAAATGTCCATTTCTTCTAAAGATAAAGCTCCATGTGCAGCTGCAGGGCTGCTTACTGAATAGACAGGATTTAAGGAGCACCTGCCCCACTAACAGGAGGTTGTTGTCAGACCACTCTGTGCACTGCAGTGGCAAGTTTTTGTTTTAATACGCAGTCAACTTTATCAGGGAACAGTCAAGTGAAGACTAACTCGGCAAGGCAGGCTTTTATTTGGACCAGTTCACCCAAAAGCTGCAAAAACTTTTCTAACACATTACAAAGGACAGAAGTAACCAGTGGGAGCAAAACTGATGTGTCTGGTACCACAGATTTCCAGTTAGTTCAATATAGCAAGTTTAAACTTGGCTCCTGTTTATCTTGGAAATATGTCAGAAATCCATTTTTCAAATGGCTTCCTAATGGTCTCTTACCTCTCTTGGCTGGCTGGCAATGGCAATGGTGCCATCTGTGTTGTACTTGATGGGTGCACCCCCTTCCTGCACCAGCGTCCCATAGCCAGTACTGGTATAAAATGCTGGGATTCCTGCTCCTCCTGCTCTAATACGTTCAGCAAGTGTACCCTATGGGAAGACATATTTAAGAACTCGTCATTTGGGAACAACAAATCAAACTCTAATAAATGGCTTGAATTAAATTAATTTTACATCCTCTCATTTGGAGCTTTTCCTTCTGTTCTCAGCCAACAGACATGATCACCTATTTCTCCCTCCCTTTTTAGATCTCCTTTGTGGGATTGGTACCGGATATGGCAAGAAATGCTTGACGCATGGCCAAAAGCTGCTCAAGACCACACTGTCACACAACTCTCTGCCAATTACCAAGCCCCAGCACTTGGCTGTACCTCCTCTCCTTCAACTTGTTTTACAACCCATTGCTCTGAGAAAAGTAGAGTTCTTTTTCTCTTTCCCACCTGGCTACATATCCTAGAAGGTGTTTTTTTTCTTTGTAAGTCCTACATATTGACGTTTCATTCTTCAACATCTTAAGAAAAACTTCAGGACTCACTCCAAGCTAAAACAGCCAAGCAGGGCAGATTAAGAAAGGAAGAGTGAATCCAGTGATCTGGGTTGCCCATGCCAAGAATACCAAGAAGCTGAAAGAGCTTCTCTATACTCTGTTTGACCACCCTGTCTGCACTCTGCTCTATGTCCAGCCATGCACATCTATGTACTACAGATATTAACGGCACAAATTCCTCATCAGCCTTAGTTATGGACTTATGGCCAAAGATTTGTCTTCTTGCTTTCATTAATGTCATTTCCCAGATTTTTTAAAATATTTTTCTGGAGTCATAGCAAGATACGACCATCATGGGCAATTATCCATAGCATAGGCTGCATTTTCCTCAGTTATCCTGCAAGAAGCACAATGACCCCTGGTAGGTTTTCAAAATGGTGGCAAGAGGCAGATGCAAACCATGCAATGATACAAAGTCCCATGTTCTGAGAAGCCTTTGCATTTCAAGATCTCACCATGACCTTTCCCTTACTGTCTAACAAGGACACAACAGCCTCCCATTTTGCCTGAAGTTACACCTAACTTTATAAAACAGGTTATTTTATCTTGACACAAATATTTGAAATCCCCCCAGCCTCTAGAAAGTCATCAATTTACGTTACTGTTTACCATTATATATGGTAGACCCATTATTTCCATGTTGGATCTACATAGCTTATCTGCACTCCACAAAGTCAGTTATATGTCTCAGGAGTTCAAGGTCTTGTAGATGAAATGACTGAACATTGGAAAGGAAGGAAAAAATGCTTTATGAGATTTGTGACTTTCGAAACATGTGAAGTGACAAGTGCCTGGGTATTTTCATGTCTGCTGACTGCGAATAAGAGCTTTTCCACTCATCTCAGGGATCCTAAGAAACATTCTCTTACAGCATACTCATAGGCAAACTCAGGAAGTGTGGATGAGTAGATGGAAAGGTGGACTGAGAACTGGCTGAATGGCAGATCTCAGAGGGTTGCAAGCAGTGGCACAGAGTTTAGATGGAGGCCTGTCACTAGTGGTGTCCCCCAGGGTCCTATACTGGGCCCAGTATTGTTTAACTTGTTCATCAGTGACTTGGATGAAGGGACAGATGCCTCCTCAGCAAGTTTGCTGATGATTCAGTGACACAAAGTTGGAGGAGCGGCTGACACCCCAGAGTGTCGTGCAGCTCTTCAGAAGGACCACAACAGGTTGGAGAAATGGGCAAAGAACCATCTGGAATTCAACAAGGGCAAATGCAAGATCCTGCACCTGGAGAGGAATAACCTGGGCACTGATACAGGCTGGCAGCTGAGCTGCTGGCTGACCTCTGCTCTGCAGAGAAGGAGCTGGGTGTCGTGGTGAACAACAAGCTGTCCATGAGCCAGCAGTGAGTCCCTGTGCCCCTGTAGCCAATGGTATCCTGGGGTGAATTAGGAACAGCATTGGCAGCAAGCCAAGGGAGGGGGTCCTGCCCCTCTAGTCAGCCCTAGTGAGGGCACATCTGGAGTGCTGTGCCCAGTTCTGGGCTCCTCAGTACAAGAGAGACTTGCAGCTCCTAGAACAGGTCCAGCAGAGGGCAACAAAGATCGTGAAGGGACTGGAGCAGCACTCTTAAGAAGAAAGGCTGAGGGAGCTGGGCCTGTTCAGCCTCAAGAAGAGTCAACTGAGAGGGGACCTCATCAATGTCTATAAATATCTGAAGGGAGGGTATCAAGAGCTGGACCCAGGCTCTTCTCGGTGGTGCCAAGCAATAAGACAAGAGGCAATGATCACAAACTGAGGTACAGGAAGTTCCACCTGAATATACGGAAGAACTTCTTTATTGTGCAGTGACCATGCACTGGAATAGGTTGCCCAGAGAGGTTGCGGAGTCTCCCTCACTGAAAATATTCAAGTGCTGTCTGGATGCAATCCTGTGCCACGTGCTCTGGGACGACCCTGCTTAAGCAGGGAGGTTGGACCAGATGACCCGCTGTGGTCCCTTCCAACCTGACCCATTCCATGATTCTGTGATGCCCAAGAAAAGGAGCCCAAGACACTCTTCTCAATAAAAACTTAAGACTGGTGAGATCCTTCCAACTCAGAACATTCCGTGATTCTGTGACTGTCGTTTTTCCAAAAAACTTATAGAAATATCTGTTTAAAGCCCAAAGACTATGTGTCACCTCTTAAAACATCACACATTAACATGCTGTATGCTTTAAAGTTAGAGTACAAATGTCTCAAAAGCAGACCTCAATAGAATGTTTCTGCTACTGATGATTTTAGGATCTCATTGCATTCAGGCTATTTGGGTAGCTTAGCAGTGCAAAAACAATTCAAACTATGGCACTAAAAATTAAAGTTGTAAATTGTCCCGTAACACTGTGCATAACACTGTCTCTGAACTTGATTCCTGCCCACTAGATGGCAGACACTGCACACACGACATCCCCAAAAGATGCCACCACGATGGGAACACAGCAGCTCCCTGACTTCCTTCTCCTTACTTACATGGGCCTCAGCAGTGAGCATAATTCATGTCTTTTTCTACAATCGGAAAGAAACTGCCAAAAATCAAAGCGTCTTCAATAAAATATACAAAAATGTGCATGTATATCTATATATGAAAAAATATATATATTTCAAATGAATATAATGTAACAAGCCATAAAAGGAATTCATACAATACAGCTGGTCAGTTCTTAACAGAGCAGTTGCAGCACACAATCCTAAAATGGTGCACTGGGGTTGTAAGGTTTTGGTAGCTAAAGGGGTGGCTCCTGTGAGAATATGCCAGAAGCTTCCCTCATGTCTGACAGAACCAGTGCTGATAACATACTGAACAAAGAACTTATTGCACAGATCCAAGTGCATCCAGAAAAAGTGGAGTGAGAATGCGCTAGTGGAACAGCTCTGCAGACACCAAGGTCAGTGAAGGAGGAGGGAGAGGAGGTGCTCCAGGCAGAGATTCCCCTGCAGCCTGTGGAGCAGACCATGGTGAGGCAGCTGTGCCACTGAGGCCACAGAGGTCCACAAGGACCAGAGATCCACCTGCAGCCCCTGGATGACCCCACAAAGGAGCAGGGGGATGCCTGAAGGAGGCTGTTACACCATGGAAAGCCCACACTGAAGCAGACTCCTGGGAAGACCTATGGCCCCACAGAGAGAGAGACCCATTCTGGAGGAGGTTTGCCAGCAGGACTTGTGACCCTGTGGGGAACTCACGCTGGAGTAGTCTGCTCCTGATGGACTGCATGCCACAGAAGGGACCTACGCTGGTGCAGTCTGTTCCTCAAGGACTGTACCCCATGGAAGGGATCCACGATGGAGCAGTTTGTGAAGAACTGCAGTCTGTGAGAAGGAGTCACATTGGAGAGGTTTGTGAAGGACTGTCTCCCATGGGAGAGACCCCATGCTGGAGTAGGGTAAGAGTGTGAGAAGCTCCCTGAGGAGAAAGGAGTGGCAGAGACAATGTGTGATGAACTGACCACAATCTCTATTCCATCCTTGCCCTGCACTGCTGGCAGGGGGGAGATAAATTGTGAATGAAGTTACTGCCAGGAAGAATGGGGGGTTGGGGAATGGGGGTGGAGAGTTTAGGATTTGGTTTTGTTTCTCATTATCCTACTCTAATTTGATTGACAATAAACTAAACTGATTTCCCCAAGTCAAGTCTGTCATGCCCATGACAGTAACTGTTGAGTCATCTCTCCCTGTCCTTATCCTGACCCATGAGCCCTTCGTTGTATTTTCTCTCCCCTCTCCAGCTGAGGGGAGTGACAGTGTGGCTTTGGTGGGTACCTGGAGTCCAGTTGAGGTCAACCCACCGTAGATGGCAAGAGCCACCTGCACACAGGCAAAACATCTGGATGGCAAAATAATTTTATAAGAGCACTTATGCATTAGTCTACTCAGTAGTTTAGATAAAAAGAAATCACCAGTCTCTTAAACACTCCTTACCTGTGGTGTAAGCTCAACTTCAAGCTCACCAGACAAATACTGGCGTTCAAATTCAGCGTTCTCTCCAACATATGATGACACCATGCGTTTTATCTGCTTAGTCTGAAGCAGAAGACCAAGTCCAAAATTGTCAACACTGCGTAGAAAAAGTCAGACAACAGAGTTCTGTTGTGAACAAAGCACTTGATAAGCTTTAAGGATTTAATAAGAAAGAACAAAGTTATCTCCCCACACTAGGCATAAGGAATTGAAGACAAAAATCAAATTCTAGCTCGTAGAGGGGAAAACGTCAAAGCTGTAATTAAAATTTAAGATTCCAGTGTTTGGACCTCATCTCTTCCGAGACACGGAACACATCCAAAATTCCTTTTAAAGAGATTTCACATGTTAACACCTACAAATAACAGCTGTACAAGTGGTGGTATTTTACATATCTACTCCTTTAAAAAGTCTTACCAACTAATAAAAAGTCATACAAGGCTTTGAGTGAACAAAGATATATTTTTGTTTGCACTCCTGCTCCCCAGAAATACGGGAAGTAATTGCTTAGCAGTTCAAGAAGAAAAGCACATTCACATTTATAGTGCTAGTCTGTATGAGGTAACACAGTAGTTGTATAAATTTTCTAACTCTAGTAAATAATTTAATTTCTTACTAAGAAATTGCCTACTCCAACAGGGTTTTAGCACTGCAGTTAAGATTTTCTTTTCTATGTCAGCTTAAAACAAATGCCAAAGACGGTGTACAATACTTTTCTTGTGCCAGTGCTTCTAAAATTCTGATATGCTTCGTGATGATGTTTGTCACCCTATATTGTGTACTAATGGAACAGGAACATATTTCAAGAGTTCCTGCAACAAAGGAGGTCTATAAAAAAGGCTACTTCAATTTGAGGAAATATGAGGCTAAAATATAAAAATGGAAATAAACATAGACAATATTGTAAAGGAATGTTTCTATCACATTTCCAACACATTATGCAGGATGGCAGCAGACTGGTACATCTATGCAAAACTCCTCCACATTTATGCTGGTCTCTGCAACTTACAAGCAGAGAACCCGGAACTTCCACTTCCCTTGTGGAAAAGATGCCATGATCCAGACATACCTCACAAACAGTGACGTATATCTGCCACTAGTTGGCTTAGTTCAATATCCACACACTGTCTTGAGATTTCAGGATAAGAAATACTGAAAAATATTAGAATAATCCTTTAAGATATCCAGCATTCAGCTTGCTGTAATTAACACACATGTGCTTACAATACACGCAACCTGCTGAAAACACCACTGCCGAAGGAAAGCTCCGAAAAGGACCGGATTAAAAAACTTCATTAATACGCAGTATTCACTTTCAAATATAACAGTGGTAATGCTTTGCCAGCACTGGCGTCCCACACACGGGCTGCAGTGATGCAGGTGAAATGAGAGGGGCTGAGTGAGCAGGACCAGCACCAGCTCTCCACCTCCAACCACAACACTCACCACTGCTGCATGGACAGACATGCACATGCAGTCAGAAGGATTGCGCAGCTGCATGCATAAAGAGCACTACTGTAACGTTAGAACTATTTTAAGAAGATGGCCCACTTCAAATGCATACTCAGGCATTTTGGAAATTGCGTGAGAGGAAGTGAAACAAGCTTCTCTGATCTGGTTCTCTGAATTTATTCTATGTTCTCTAGATAAATAAGAATGTGACACATTATCAAATCTTGCTCCACTCTCCAACTCTGACCTACTAAAAAGAATTAAAAATCTAATTCTGATGCAACTTCAAAAATGTTGTGGTGCCAAAGCCTTGCGACTAAAATGTGTGTTGCCTGGAAACAACCTGTATTTTTGTAACTCCCCACAGGAAAAAAATCTAGCAGTTTGAAACTGAAAGAGCTGGGAATAGAATAGAAAGTCTTGTGGGCAAAAGGGATTAAAAAAGAGAATAAAAATAAAAATGCCTGGTATAGGTTCATTCAAATAATAATTTCTGGTATAGGTTCATTCAAATCAGGACAATTCCCCTCAAAGGAAAACCATCAAACCCTGACTTCTCATTATAAAAGGCAGTAAGCAAATATAACAAATCAGCCAACATCTGATGACAGTTTAATGCGTTGGTATAATTACAGTACTGTGTAATGAAAGTACAGAGAATTTAAACAAAACTGTGCAATGTTCTGTAGTGCAAGAATAAGGAGCAGCTTGACCTGCTTGCAGACCAGTTTGAAACTTCTGTGTATCATTTGGGTGGTTAACACCACTCTTATCATTGCAAAACTTGGAAGTTATCAAGTAGAAACAAGCAGACATGAGACTCCTGTGTGCAGACAATGAAATTCTGAGTGTGCTTTCACATGAGAAAGGACGGCAACATGAGAGGGTCAGGGGCAGATCTGTAATCGTTGAAGCAATTTCTGCCTCATTTCACTAAGATCCATAATCCTTTCCCCTTTATTCTCAGAAGCAGCTACTGGAACACACTGTCCTTAGCTGGATTCTGCGTATCATCCTGCAGGACACCATGCAAGATCCAATATGGATACATTTGAATCCCTAATCTACTGTTAAGAGGTATCTTCTCTCAAATAAAACAAAGAAATTAGGTTGTCCAAAAGTTATTCTCTGTCACAGTCATGCCAAGTCGTTCTTCACTTAAGTCACTTTTTCTTCTCCCCTCAAACACAGCCCATTTCTTCAAAACCAAAGTTGCTGTGAGGATCTGTCACTGAGCACACAGGTCTTACAACAACCTTGTTTCCCTATCCAATTAGAACAAGAATTTAACCTTTCAAAAGTCATGCACCAGGAGGTTCTGCCTGCCTGATAACACCAAATTACTTCAACTCCCACATCCATTTAATCTTTAGAGCAGCATCACAAAATCTTGTTGCGGTTATTCATATATTTATTTTAGATGTAAATTTCTTTAAAGAAATGTGTCATTGCCCATCTTTTCTTTAAGGATGCAACCTCCATTCAGGTTTCCAGCTAAAATAACCCTTTTGCTTTCCACATACATCAGTTTTCATTTCCCTCCAAAAACTCATTTTAAGCACTTCAGCCCATTTTATGTTTCCTATGTTTTTCTCTTACATTTGAATGTCCTAGGAAACCAACATTGCACACATAAAAAACTGTTCCACTCCTATTCTCCCTACCCTTTGCTTGTCATTTCACATCTCTATCTGAAATTAAAATTAAAAAAACCTTGCCTGGGGAAATTTCCTTCAATATAACATTTTTATGGTCATTTCAAGTTACTTGTTCTCCCTTCCCACATTTTGCTGCTTTCTTGGTTGTGTTGTTTCAGGCACAAAAGTTTTTTTAAATTTTTTAGCTTTAATTATTTTTATTCTGAAAGTGTTACCCCTAAAATATTTGTCTTTCAGGCAATGCTCTCCATATCAAACAGTAACCTTAGAAAGGAAAAGAGAGCTTTTACTGAGCGAATGGAAAAAATCTACCCTATATCTCTATTTAAAAAGCTGGATTCAGTCCTTTAAAAATTTAAACAAAGGTGAGTACAATAAAAATGTTTTGCCCTAAATAGGAAGGAAGAAGGCGTGGTGGAAGCTGACATAGTTGTTATGTGTGCTGTCGGAAAACGGAAAGTTCACCGTAGTGGTAGACAGAGAATGCGCTCTTTTGTCCTCAGAATTGTCCAGATTTCTAGAAGATTCTCTGTTCTGTATTAAGATGAAATGTAAATCAACAGAACACATGAAATACATATAGGAAAAGACATCTAACTAGGCACTCATCAAGGCGGTAGGTAACCCAAGTTCCCCATTTCTACTGAAGCAGACAAGGAAAATTACAGAAGTCTGGTTGTTTAGCAACATTTCTTCCTATTGTTTTGTCCCTCTCAGACCTACAAAACCTTCCCGTCAAAAACTAATGCCTGCCTTTTCTAATTAAAAAAAAGTAGCCAAAAATGACTCCAAAGATCTAGCCCACATATCTTCAGTATACTGGAAGTCAAAAGCAACGTGTTGATGTTTCACTGCAGATAAACAATAATATGCAGCCCTCAGCACTTTTTGTCCGGTAGTTCAAGCAAAACACATTCTACAGCATCCCAGGGAAGAAGAGATTAAAGAGATTACCTAAATTTCCAAGTTGATAAAAGCCTCACACATCAACAAGCCCTACACACCCTGATGAAGTAGGGAATAGAAAATTGCATTCTTATGCACAAAAAATGGATCCTGGCACAAGACATATGACTGCTTATTGTTTGGGGGAGGGGGGAGTAAAAGCAGATAATTACAACTCTCTCTCTGCCTTAGTGAAGACAGCTGTATGTGTTTGAAAAAAGTGGGGGTGGTCAGAACAGACTGGTTCCCCTCACAGGAAGGTAAGCAGCATCGATTAGCATGAGGACTTCCTCCTCCATCTCTTAAAGTGATGTGTTTCTCTACAGTCATTGTTCAAAGATTCCCTGGAATCTGAGACAGAATATTCCTGCGAGATTCCACAAGGCCAGAAGTCATTGGTTATGAAAGATCAACATGAGTATCTTGAGTTTTGGAGAATTAAAACACGTTCACAGATGAGAAGCTAACATAATACTCTACCTAACCTTTCTCCTCTCATAATTTGGGGACTGGAAAGATGGGAGGGTAACTACATCACCCCTGAAGGCTACAGATTGCGAAAGAAAAACATGCAGTATGAATCCTGGGGCAAGACTCCACCTCAGGCAGACACTAGTGTTTCCTGCAACTAGCTGTTGCTACAGAGAAAAAGCATATTAATGGTTGGTCCTATTCCTGAGGAATGCTTTATGTAAAGCCATTAGTCAGCATCTGGAGTTAGTCTCTGCAAGTCCAAGTGTTGCATAATGAAGAAACACTTGAAACTTGGTAACAGATGGACTTGTTCCAGAGCTAGAAAATTTCTTGGCAATAGGCTAGGAGACAATTTCCTCTATCATTCTCCATGTAGTAGAAGCTGTTTTTGTTTGTAAACATGAGCTTTTCAGTCTTCAAAAGATCTCCAAGTGACATGCAATTCTGCATTCAGATAGATCCACAATTTCTAAGGAAGACCAGATATGCCCCCCAACTAAAAGGCATGCATGAATCACTTTGCGTTTCTTAGCAACACAGTCTTGAGCTTTCAGGCTCAGAGATGCCGGAGTATAGCATGAAATTTTACCAACATGAAAGAAGGTATGTGGACAAAAGTACCATCTGTTCTTAGGTCCACAAAAATAAAGTATAATTCTGGCAGCACCAGAACGAGATCCTTTACAGTCTTTGTGCAGGAAATGAGTGGATGCCTAACTAGATGGCCTTTGCCAGAAGACATCGAACAAAACTGCCGGCACACCAAGGGTAAAATTAATGTGGACAATCAGTCACGTAACAATTCTTGATAACTCATCTTCCCCAGTCTTACAGCTGCCTCATAACAAGGAGACTATGTCCCACAATAATCTGCCTGTGTATTACACTGGAAGAGTACTAAGGAGACAGCTCAGATGATAACCTGTTTCTCCTTCTTCTCTGTCCCTCACTTCCAGATGGGTACACAGAACAGGGCAAGATGAGGAATACAAGTTAACTAAGAGAGAGAGAAAAACTGATTCAGCTCACAGAAAGTTAAGTTATTCAGAGGTATGAGGTTTATTTGCCTTGTTGAGTCTTGTCTTTAGCCAAAGGTCTTGACACTGTCTCAACCACCTTCTTTTTCGTAGGACATTTTTCCACCTGTCCAACTGCAAACTGCTTATGGAAAGCAGAAAAGAGAGGCTGAAGCTCTCTCAGGGAAGGTGATGAAAAAGGAGGAGGAAGAGAAAAGTATGGGTGCTGTCATATGCTAAGGCAGTCCTGGCCAGAAGGAAGAAGTAGAACAGAAAACAGGGCAGTGGGTCACAGCTCCCAGAAACCACATAAACTGTCTCATCAACTTTTCAGTCCATGGCAAAGGATAAAATAAATAATGCACTGAATCTCTCAGCTCATCAGCGTGGGACTTCTTTCACTTTGAAGGGAAGAAGAAGAAAGAAAATTAGGGAGCTGTGGTTGTGGGGAATCATGAAGTCCAGCATGCAAACTGGCATGACCGAGCCTTAATCCCCCTCTTCTCCTTCTTTACGTCTGCACTGCACCCTTGTCTTGTGCTACTTCAGTCTTCTCATGGGAACTCTGTCCTCTCTGCTCCCTTAAGTTCATCTCAGCTTCAGTTTCACAGCAAAATGACAATATTCTTCCTCCACCATTCCCCAAAAACATCCTGTGAGAATGATGGGTGCAGGCACACAGTCTATCCAAAGGTTCAAAGGCAGGTAATTTTTAAGAGGACAAAGTACCGTACATGGTTACATCAGCAGCAAGATCTCCTCCTTCCATATTCCTTTTTGCTATGAAATGGCATATTGTGTATTTATTACAAGTAAAACAACTCTATTCAGAACTTTTTAAAGTCACTGTATTTTTCCTTCACAATGAAGTTTATATGGTATAGGGTTAATCTGATAAATATTTGAATTTCATCACGAATGCATCATATTTCAAGTCACTTGGCTGAAAGATAGGTCCAGCTTTCATTGTCACTCTTCTGTAACCAAGCTCACACTTTTCCTCAACCATGCAGAGTTCCACAGCTATGTAATCACAACTAGAAAGTTATCTGCACAGCTGATTTCTCAATAGTTCCATGTAGTGCAAAGTAAGTACTATTTGCCCTGCCAAAATCCTAAATAACCTCCACACTAAAATTAGCTAGATGACCTGGGCAGATTTTCAGGGATTTGCAGTTCACACAGTGTCACCAATTCAAGAGTTGTAAAAAAGCATCTGATTCTTTATGAAGAATGGCGATTATCTTAAAAAAAAAGTAAACTTCTTCAAATTATCAACTTAACTGAAAACATAAACCTTGCCTCCTGATTTTGGCAATTTGCCATGTGTGGGATTTTATATAACCCCACTCTTCTCTCTCTACCAAGCGAGATAAGAGTCCCGGGTAACCTTGTATTTCACTACTCAAAGTGAATTTAATTGGGATGTTTCAAGAATTCTTATGCACATACGAATATGACACACACAATGTAAGACACTTTGAGCATCACCTTGATCCCATCTTTGTGAACATACAAGCCTCCTTCCAAGTCCCTCAGGCTTTTTCAGTTACATTTTAGCTTTCTGAATCAAGAGATTGCCAAGTTCATTCCATTAAAATCACTTAATACCTAATACCATGTGGAAAAATGTCACAAATTCCTGTGAATTTGGAATGCAACTTCCACCTGATGGTACTTTTATCTACACATGGACATTTTAATGTATTTTAATAAATATTATATAAAGATAGATAGATAGATAGGTAGATGGATAGACAGATGGTTAGACAGATGGATAGATTAGACAGATAGATAATAGATAGATAATTTGAACAGCAATGACTATGGAATTAAGCCACAGGAGTTACAGGCAAGAAAAAATGGGGAGTCTGTGGCAAAGATGGTAGACACGTTTTGGTTTTAACAGAAACATACAAATCCAAGCAACAACTGAAAAATGAGAAAACCTTAAACTTCAACATACAAAGTCTTTATCAAACCTGTCTTGGATTCAAAATATTTAATTGCTAAGATTATAAAACTACCTTCTGTGCTTTAGAATACGTGGTGCAGTAAGTTTACCACTGCATCTGACGCCACAGTGCCTTACAGAGATTTGGGAACCACAAATAGCCCAGCCCATTAGGAAAACCAGGGTATTATGCTCAACAGAACTAAGTAACTGCATTCAGGCATTATAACCAACAGTTCAAATGTTTATCTCAAAGCTATACTTCTCCTTCTTAATGTATAATACTGTAACTTCAAAAGACCTTCAAAAAGAGTACGGAGACCAAAGGTTCAAAAAGCTGGTAATGCCTTTTAAGAATGCAGTCTGAACCAGTGATAATCTGACTGCATGCTGTCCATCTCCTTTTAGATGATCACCCAGGTGATTAGTAATTAAGATATTAACCGTGACTTCTCTATTTTTACTGTAAGTGAAAACCTTCTGTTCAACACTACTGCATTCAAAAAGAATGCATATTTAACTCTCAAAAGCAGATAAAGCCCAATTCTGATAAAACAGTCAGACCACATGCATAGCTATCACAGATAATGGGCTTCACTTATATCCAGCACAAATTTAGCTTACTAAGGTGGTAGAGACAGAACGGAAGTGTTGATGTCAGAATATGATTATATCCAAAATTAGTTATCCATTTCAATTAACTAAAAATAGTAATTTCATCCAACTATTTAAACTTTCATTTCAAATATTTGGCTATGGTGACAAGAACACATCTGTTGTTGCAACACAGATCCTGAAATAACTGGTCTGATAGCCTACATTATGGAAGTCTTAGTGTAGGCTGACTCCAAAGGTCCAACTCCCACGTTCCATGTAACTTGAAATCAGAATGCGACAAGATACCATGAAGTTACAAGCAGATGGAAAAACAGCCACATGCAAGAACGTACTGTATACTAATCACAACTATGCTGGAAATTTGTTGAATCGATGTTTAAAATAAGGACCTACTGACATATGTGGAATGGAATAAATTTAAACAAGAATGCAGCAAAACTTTAATAACATGGATTTTGGCAGCTTACTAAAACAAAATAAAGGACTTGCAAAAACATAGTGTAAAGGAACTATTTAAAATATGAACTATATAAGCAAACCAGCTTATAAGGGAAGATGTTGAGAGGTTGTATTTTAGAAGCACACCCACCTATCATGATTATCTTTCACTATCACCCTGGTTCACAAGCTTCAGTTTCCCCTGCTGCAAGTTGTGTAAATACCAGAGGTACTGGATATTTGTACTGCTTCCTTTCAAACACTTTGCCTTGTTTGGCTTGGCAAAACAGTAACTGCCCTTAAAGGTGCTGTTTCACTGGCTAGCAAACAGTGTGAGCACTACTGCACGGCACAGCAGCAAACAGTAAGTTTAGGAGTCTGATGTTTCTAACCAGGGTCCCAATAAAAAGGCCAAAACAAGGACTTCACCTGCCAGCAATTATATGACTAGAACAAGTTCTTGCAGGAGGAATCTCCTCCCAATTACACTGCAGCACAGAACAGTAAGTAGGACATGAACTTGTGAACATCCTAGTCCTTTAAAGTTGTTTCCAGAGACTGCCAAGCATTTCTAAGCTTTCCTGAACCTTCTTTCCAGCTAAAAGAGAGTTGGCAAGAAAACTTCAGGACTTCCTAATTACTGCTTTTCCCTAGATGTAAGTGAATCACTCTCTCCACTGCTGCTATTTTAGTTATAAACAGATAGCTCTGTGACACATTCCGTGGATCGTAGGCATGTGCCTTAATCCATGTAGCTGCACTGCTCTCCAGAATAGATTGTCTATGTACTTGGCTCCTTCCCTGCTCCAATAAAAAGTTGCCTGCTAACCCCACTGCAGTCTGAGAAAACCTAGCCACAACCAATTACCTCCTGTTTGCTGGAAGAAAACAGCTGCAGTCAGGAAGCTGAAACACAGCAGGGCATCAACTCCAGCACAAGTCAGCAAAGCAAAACACACTGAATCATGTGGCATCTTGAAACTGGCCAATTACTCATCCCACGAAGTGCCTGACATCTCCATATTACAGGAACAATTCACCCTTTGAATACTAGAAAGGGTTGCAGGGTATATGACTTCAGTCTCAAAGTTCAAAGAATTTTCAGGAAAGTTAACATTATTTCAATCGAAATTAATTCTAACCTATAACATCACAAACTATGTGCAGAAAACAATGCAAAATATCTTCCCTCCATTCTGTTCCACAGTGCTCCTCTTTCCACTTTTCCTCACAGTCAAATTTTCATCTCCCTCTCAGAAACACCTGTGCAATCTCTCTACGTAAGACACACATATATATGTTTCATTAAAAAATAAGACTATGAAGAAAGTTAATGATCTCTAGTGATTGATCTTTCCACTCAAAATTGTCTCTTTCCCTCTCCTTTTTATCATCCAGCAGAAATTGCTTCCAACAGGATCCTAAGGAGCTTATGTTTGATTGTGTATGTACCAAATACCAACACAAATAATCTGGTATCCAATGAATGTGCAATTCATATGTTGCATATCAATATTTTTATTTAATATCATTTCTATTTTCTTAATGCACTCCAACAGAACTGGCTGTAATTATTTCTCTATATGAAGATCGTTAGGTATTGTGGAGTATACTCCAATGAACAGCTTGTGTAAAAATTAGGCCAAATGAGAAGCTGAGGAATCACATGTGAAAGAATATTCTCACTATCAAACCCATTAATGTGCAAATATTTTAAAAAATCAATCAAAAATTTCAAGAGTCATTAAAGAGCCTCCCTATTCTTTCATCACAGATGTTCTCCACTGTTTGTTGTGTTGTTTGGGGTTTTTTTTAAAGTAACAAAAATACAGTAGGAAGGTCAGAAAGCACCAAACTGAGTTTAAAGTATAACACTATTTGGAAATTCACGCGCACACACACACACACAAAATCACTGACAGTACATCTAAAGCATTTAAGTCAGAATTTTCAGTTACAGTCAACTAGTTGAATATATATAAATGTACATAATTGCAACTGCCTACAACAGTGACAGCTCTTCCCTGACAAGGCTAAGTATACATACATACTGTACTGCCTGGGCTCATTCCAAAAATAACACTTTCAAACCAAGCTGTGTGGTTAATATGAAAACTGTGATGGTGAAAAGGAAGGGTTTTTCATACATATCATCATTTTCCTGTGAGTGGAATATTTACTCTGTACTTATTAAACCACAGACTCATGAATACCTACCCTGCATTGTTACTGACAGCAGTTATTCCCTTTACTCCAGTCTTCAGTAAACCCCCAATGAGGTTTTCAGGAATCCCACACAATCCAAAACCTACACAAAATACAAGAAAATTGAAAGTGTAACAACTGTTTGAAAGAACACAGATTATTTAGAAGTCTGGGAATTAAAAATCTTTTCTGATTAAAAAAGCTCCTTAGTTGACTAAATAAAGGAACACTTCTGGAAAGAGTTGCACCCTAGTACTGTAATCTCCTGGTCAGACTGCCTCCCAGTTTGCAAGAAAGCCCTTTAGCCATCAGGGGTCTGCTCACACACAAAAGGCCTTTGGGGAAGGGCTCCAGGGCCTCGGCTCTCATGATGTGTGTCCTAACCCCTGTACTCATTATTTCTCCTCTTTCTAACCACACAATCTTCAGATCCCTGCTGCACACCCCACACAGCTTAGCCTATAATTAGGTGATAAAAATCTTGGAATCTGAACACCCTTGGGAAGATGTGTAACTGGAAGCACACTAACCCAGATCTCCACTCAGGCACAGGTGCCTTACACTCCCCACCTGTTATGCAAGAACCCAGTATGCCCAAAATGAAACACCATGTCACACTACAGGTACTACCATTTCACAGAATCACAGTCAGGTTGGAAAAGACCTCTGAGATCAACAAGTCCAACCTATCGTGGCCTCAGGTCTTTTCTTTGAACAACCACCAACCACCAACCAACCAAAAAAAAAATCTTCCCAGAAGGATTTTGCCTCATTATACATCGCCAATGAGGTTTCTCATGTTTTACAATGTTACATTCATTACTTCTTCAATATCAAAACAACCTACAAAATAGAGAAATCACCTTTCTTCACACAGATGGAGCAGTATAAAATTGTGGAGACATCTACAATATTCAAAGGCTCGAGTCACAGTGAAACTCAGTATGACACAACTCCTTGACTCTTCTGGAAATGCCACACATAACGATTAAGTGTAACACAGATAAGTATTATAAGATATATATATATATCTTCACTTCCTAACAGCAAAAACAGGTTATGCAATTTGTTCAAGGTCACAGAGACCCAGAGAGGAGGTAGACACAGGATATAGAGAATGTTACCATAAAAATAATGAAACCAAGTCGTGAAATAACTATGCTAGCTTGAAAAAGCCCATGCTGATTTTCTGGATTCAAACTAGGACAAGTAGAATCCAACACTTCTTTAGTGAGAAAAAAAAAAGTAATTATGTTTCTGAGGCTTTTTCCCTCCTCTAAGGCACAACCTGGATTTTCTCACTGAAAGCATATGCCCCTCATGGGCAGAGTAGGAAACCACTTGTTTAAAAAAAACCATGCAACTCAACGAATTCTCAAATTGGTTAATATTAAAAGAAACATGGTAAATGAATAAAAAGTATCTCATTAACAGAACGTGATTGCATCTTTAAGGAATTTAAACATTTACCACCAACAAGTATAGTTGCCCCATTGGGTATATCTTTTACAGCTTCAACAGGATCTGTATAAAATTTGGTGTTGCGATGAGAGCTGGTAGAAAAATAGCATCCACAAATCTGGAACAATAAAAGAAACAAGTGAATGAACAAAAAGCATTATACAGTAGCTTTATAATGAAAATCATGCCTCTGGTTACATGAGGTGGAAAACATATAAAAAAATATATTGCTACTGTAAATACTTAACATGGAGAGGTGAGGGAAAGAAGGGCACAGGTCTCCAAAACAAAAGAATTCCATCCTGACTTTCTGACAAACTGTGACTTACTTCAAACAGATCTACAAATGCAATTCCTCAGCACGAATTAAGAGCAATCCACAGACTTCTTAAACCTATATACTGCTATGGGAGCTTCAAAGATATCCAGACACTAAACACAAACAGAAATTGCTGAAGCAGAGAGGCACAATCGCAACAAAATTTGAGTGGCAGCCAAGGAACAATATGAAAGACAACACTGTACTGGCAGTATAGTAAGAAGGGACACCTTTCAACACAGTGAACCTTCCCCCAGCTTCCTGACGTCGTCCTAATGCTTCCTAACAGAGTCTTAGGCTCTCTTTGTGTTGCTGAAGAACAGCCCAGAATCAGGGAGACTCCAAAAAATGCATGAAGTATGGAAGGCAAGAGGAAATCAATGTGAATCCCACCCCTAAACGGACACTTCAAAATGCAAAGCCATTACACAGTAGTCATAATAACTCACCTATTACATTCTTATGTCATGGTCACCTTTTTTCCTTAAATTATGTCCCACTAACATCATGCATTAATACTAATCAAGTACTTATTCAGGCACCAGAAAAAAAATGCCATTTAAGTCACTACATTGATACAGTCTCAGTAAATGGAGAAAATCTGGAAGTTAAAGTACTATCTACTGGTGTTTCCACTTCTTATTTGATAGGAGAAATGAAAATCTTTAGATTGAGAAAGAGAGAGAAAAATTAATAAATAAACAAGGTAATCTACCAATGTTTTAAAGACAATAGCCCAATTCTTCCCTGAAGAGTTGCCTTTAGATACAGTTACAATCAGGACAACAATTTTTGGCTCAGTTTCAAGATTACACAAACTGTCCTCTTTCTAAAATTAAAGCTGCAAGAGTTTATACTGAATATTAAAAAGCCTTTCTGAATGGAAGCTTACAGTCTTCCCAGTGGAAACACTGATGTTCCTCTGCTTTGATGGGCTCAATAAAAAATCCGTATGTGGGTCATAAGAAACAGTGTCAGGTGAGAAAGACTACAAGAACCTTCCACCTGCCAAATCATACCACAACCATTTCTCCAATGATCCATATTTGAAAAGTCACAGAGTCAGGTAAAGTCCCTCGACACTCCCCCAAGGCAAACATTCTGCCCATCTTTAAAAAGGGTAGAAAGCAGGACCCTGGAAATTACTGACTTCTCAGTCTCCCCTCTGTGCCTGGGAAGATCATGGAACAGATCCTGCTGGAAGCTGTGCTAAGGCTTATGGAGGACAGGGAAGTGATTTGGGACAGACCACACAGCTTCAGCAGGGGCAAGTCCTGCCTGACTAACCCAGTGGCCTCCTACGATGGAGTGACTTCAGTATGGATAGGGGAAGGGCTACAGATTTATCTGCACTTCAGTAAAGCCATAGTCCCCCCACAACATCCTTCTCTCTAATTTGAAAAGAGATGGATTTGATTGCATGGACTATTTGGTGGACAAGGAATTGGTTGCATGGTCACATCCAGAGGGTAGTAGTCAACACCTGAGTCCTGATGGATACTGGTGATGCACAGTATCCTTCAGGGGTCTGCACTGGGACCAAGACAGTTTAATATCAAGAACAAAGAGGGATCGAATGCACCCACAGCAATCGTGCAAATTTGGTGACATCAAGCCAAATGTTGCACTTCACACCCCAAGTGCATCTTGTGCCATCTGGATGGCACACCCCATGCCACCCAGAAGGACCTGCAAAAGCTCAAAGAACTGGCCCATGGGCATCTTATGATGTTCCACAAGGCCAAGTACAAGGTGCTGCATGTGGGTCAGGGCAATCCCAAGAATGAGTACAGACTGGGAAAACTCATCGAGAGTAGCCCTGGTGAAAAGGACTTGGGGGTGCTGGTGTGTGAGAGGCTGGACATGATCCAGCCATGTGCACTCACAGCCCAGAAACCCAAATATGTTCTGAGCTGCATCCAAAGCAGTGTGGCCAGCAGGTCAAGGGAGGGGATTCTATCCCTCTGCTCCACTCTGGTGAGACCCCACCTGGAGCACTGCCTCCAGCTCTGGGGTCTCCAGCACAGGAAAGGCATAAACCCCTTGGAGCAAGGGCAGAGAAGAGCCATGATCAGAGGGCTGGAGCACCTCTCCCCTGTGAGCACAGGTTGAGAGAGTTGCAGCTGTTCATCTTGGAGAAGACTCCGGAGAGACCTCATTGTGGCCTTTCAATACTTGAAGAAAGCTCCTAAGAAAGACGGGGACAAACCTGTTTGTAGGGCCTGCAGTAACAGGATGAGGGGTAATGGTTTTGAACCAGAGGAGGGTATATTCAGACTAGATATAAGAAAGAAATTTTTTTACTACGAGGGTGATGAGACACTGGAACATATTGCCCAGAGAAGCTGAGGGTACCCCATCCTTGGAAACATCCAAGGTTAGGCTGGACAAGACTCTGAGAAACTTGACCTAATTGAAGATACCCTGGCTGACTGAAGGGGGATTGGACTAGAGAACTTAAGTGTCCTTCCAACCCAAACTATCCTGTAATTTATGACTCTCTTAGAAACTATTTTTCATAATGACAATAAGCTGCAAAGAGCATCTCCACTGGTCCCATTCGGTGTGCAGTTAACAAAAGGAGTATTAAGTGCTGGCAACCATGTGAGCTGCAGTACAACTGGGCTGCAAGCAGGCTTGAGGGCCAGGGCTGGAGGGAGACCAGGGCTCTGCTGTGTCCTTGTACCCACTCATAGGAAAATATTTTAAACAGGCCACGTGGCACCTTTTCTTTAATCTTCCCGACAGCATGCTATGGTGGTGAACAGAGCAGCATGTGTTACACAAGCATGCATTCACAGGTTGTATGTCTCTTATGAGAGTATCTGCCCTTCTACACTAAATATGTTCCTTTCAGTCTCTTTCCCACCCCCCTTGCTGTTTGAAAGGTGGGCTTTCAGGGAGCTGAGGTGCCAGGGATCACCCATGCTCCCCTGCACACTGGGGCAGCAAGCTAAGACCTCAGGAGCTGGCAATTCTGGCAGCCCAGTTTTAAGAAAGTAACATGGGGACAGATGAGCTCTTGGAATAATCAACAGAACTGAAGTATATTTTATGGAAAAGTAAAAATGTGACTTAGCAAGATAAAACCTGGAAGTGCTAAGCGCTAAGATTTATCATCAGGAACAGTGAGCACGGGCATGAGAAGGTGAGCTGTTTCACCTAAAATAAAATAAGAAAAGTCACCGAGAGACTTCTGGCTGAAGAGAGAAAGAAAATAACTTGGCTGTGGGTTATGTGTGGGTTGGAAACCATTAGAGCCGTGGGGTTTGGCCGAAGCTTCCCACAGGAAGGGCAAAGCAAGCGAGTGAGGGAGCTGCACGGCCGCACACCACACGTTTGTGGCCAGCAGCAGATGGCGGGGCTGCCAGCGAGGTGCGCACACCTGCTGCCCACCCCCGGGAAGCACCGGGGCGGTGAGGGCGACGTGGAAACACACGCTGTAACTGGGCTGCCTTCTGAAATGTTAGGGAAATAAATTTTAAAAATATGTTAAAAAAAAAAAAAAACCAAAAAAACCCAAAACAAAACAACCCTTCAAGCCAAACCTCCACGCCACTCTCCCAAGGTCACCGCATCCCCACCCGCCGCCGGGGCCGGCCCTGCCGCGGGGCCGCGCTCTGCGCTCCCCGCTCCCGCCCGCCGCCCGCGGGGCTCCCTCGGCACAGACCCTTCCAGAACAAAGCCCGTCGCGGCCCCGGGGGCGGGAAGAGCCTTCCCCGGGGCTGCGGGGCGGCCGTCCCTGCCCGGGGCTCCGGCCACCCCCGCGGGACACGGTGGTCGCGGCATGGGCGGCTGCAGCCGAGTTCCCCGCCAAGGTCAGCGGCGGGCAGGGGCAGGCGGAGGGGTCTGAGGGGTCTGAGCCGCCTCCTCCGCCCTTACCTCGGCCCTGCGCGCGGCCGGCAGGAGGATGCGACGGCCCAGGGGCTGCAGCAGGAGTTTGAACGCCGCCATCTTCGCGCTGCGCGGCTGTCAGGGAGCGGAGCGAGGGGCGTCGGCCAGGCCGGGCCGGGGCGGCGGGCGCGAGTGTCGGCGGAGAACGAGGGTAGCGCCGGCGGCAGGACGGCGGATCCCGCGGGCGGGGGAGGGCGAGGGGCTCGGCCCTGACGCGCGCTGACGTCGGTGCGGCCGAGGCGGGGCGGGCGGATGA
>VXAY01002848.1:0-17072 GCA_013399855.1 Oxyruncus cristatus | reverse complement strand
GCCCCGGGGCGCGGCCGGGGACGGTGAGCGGCACAGCGAGCGGGGGACGGGCCGACGACCAGGCGGAGGGTGGCCCTCAGGGCGGGGTGTAGGGCATCGCCGCGAACGGAGCGTGGGGGTCGGCTTGGGAACGGCGGAGCGTGCCCGCGGGTGCCCTCAGTTTAACTGTGAAAGGTGCGGGCTAACGGGACGGCTGGCCTGCTTAACCGCGGTGTTACCCAGCTACTGCTGTAGATACCGCGAGAGTGGATGAAGCCACGTGAAAAAGGAGAGGGAACGAGCCTCTTGCTGAGTGCCTCAGTGCTCAGAAGCATTGTGTTCTTCCTTCAGATACCTTCCTAGCAAAAGGTTCGGCTGCTCTGGACAAGCTGAAGGACCTCTGTAACGAAGGGAAAGAGCCTCCTTCTGCTCTTTTTCAGCTCTATACTCAGGTATTGTACTTAAAACATCAAGCTGACTTTCAAGAAAATCTGTGTAGGTTGTGAGAGAGGCTTTGGTGTTAAAAGGAGGATAGAGCAGAAAGGCATATCTTGTTACTTGGTGTGTATGGTGAACATCCGTGAAAGCACATGGCTGCATTTGTCTTGGATAACTTGGGAGCTGATAATAATTGTACTGATACTTTAGGGACAGAAAGGGGTTTGCCTTTACGTTCATTGTCAGCAATCTTCCAATACTTCTAACTTGCACCTTTAGCAAACAAAATGTTAAAAAATACCTTCAAATTGTATTGTTTTGTAAACAAGTTTTCTGTGTTACAACACACCACTACTTGATAATTTTGCTGGTAGCGTTTTTCCTTTGTATGTCTTCTTGTTTTCATAGGCTGTCCTAGACATAACATATTTTGAGGAAAACCAGCTTGTGGATGAAGATTTTCCAGAAGAAACTTCCTTGCAAAAACTTAAAGAACTTATTTGTATTCTTTCAGAACCAGAAGATCTAGTGAGGGAATGCAACATAGATGAAAAAGTGAGTACTGATGTTCTTGAGCCAGAGGATTATTTCGTTGTTTTAAAATAAAAAATCTGAAACAGGATGGTAGTATTTGTATTTTTGATGGGCAAAACTTGAGATATTTTGAAACATTTTCAAGTCTTACTTGTATTTAAATAATGATTCCTGAAAATACTGTTTCAAGTAACTTGTTGCATGTTCATAATTTCTCTTGCTAACTTTTCATGATTGCACAGGATGTTGGCAATTCAATTTGGCAGTTTTCAGTATTAGATTAGTCTTGTGTCTCTGAGTGTTTCTGTCAAGTACAGCCTCTAAAGTAAGAGACTTTAACACTCTTTGCATGTGTGACTGTGTTTATGACTTGTTCAGGTGGGTTATTTTTGTGTTAGCCCAGTTTCTTGGATTTTATTTCAGCCCATTAACATCCTTGGTGCAGAATTGTTAGAATGTCTTTACTGGAGGAAAGGAGCCCTGCTTTACATGTACTGTCATACAGCAAAAGAAAGGAGAGAATGGCTACGAGGAAACATTGCCACGTTTAAAAAGGTAAAGGAAATGAAAATATTCCATGCGCTTGTGAATACAGCTTTAAAGTTTGATTCTTCACTTTTAAAATATGGCTGCTTTTTTTCTCTTTTTTTCTTTTTCACTTTTTTTTTCTTTTTTTTTTTTTTTCCTTTTTTTTTTTTTTTCCTTTTTTTTTTTTTTTCCTTTTTTTTTTTTTTTCCTTTTTTTTTTTTTTTGGTAGGGTTTTGGGGAATTCATGTAAGTATTTCTGGCTATCATTAATTTAACCAGAACTTATTTTTTTCCTCGTTTTTTAACTGTACTCAGTGTCTTAATGATGGAGTTCATTACTTGATGAAGATGCTTAGCTTTAGATGCCCTCTTCAGCTAAATGAAGATGTCGTAATTCAAGATAAAGACACAGCTAGATTACTCAGTGAAGGTAAACAAACCCCCAAAAAACCTGAAAAAAAACCGTAACTCCTTCCTCTTAATAACTGCTCCACTTCATGAAGTGTTTTTTTGTGTGTTTTTGTTCTTTGAATTTGTACTCAAAACCTGTCACTTCTTAGAACAAGAAGGTAATAATGAGGCAAATAAGCATGCAGCAGTGCTCATCCCATTCTTTTTTGACTCGTGGATTTTAGGAAGTTCTGGTGTTCATTTTCCCTGTGGTTTTGAGTGCAGTGGATGAAGATGAACTGAGGCAAGGGGTGTTTTATATTGAGCATGTATGTTGACAATTGACAGATGTTTAAGGCAAAGATGTGACTGCAGAGTGTGCTAGATGTTTGCATGTTGGTCTGCCTGTTTAGCTCTAGAATAACAGAGTCATGCCTGTGCTTAATATTGAAATTCTCAAAGATAATAGGCAGACATAATTATCAGAATTATGCTTACATGGCAATCTTAAAGATTTTAGCAGTAATGCTTAGATTCTGGAGGGCCAGAATGGACAGACTAAGAAGCATAGTCTTGATCCATGGTGTACTTGCTTCGAACAATAAAGTACTCAATATAAATTATTTTTGCAGGTATATTTAGTGACACTCACTTACTGGCAATGATGTACATTGGAGAAATGTGCTACTGGGGACTGAAACACTGGGGAGAAGGGAAGCAGGAAAGCCCGGAGTCAGTAGATCCTGCATCTGACAGCAACGCGGGCAGCGGAACACGGAGCGTGTGGCTGGACTTCCAAGAAACAGGAAAAAACGTGTTAACAAAGTACGTGGCAGTATGTGAGGGACCTTTAAAAGGCCAAGGGTGGAACACAACGACGGCGAAACAAATGCTGCGTGACTTTGTGAAATCCCACAGCTAAGGTCCGTCGCCAGAAGAAAACCCGTGTCCTCAGAGCACAGCTAAGGAGTTTTGCCTCTGCTTCGGTGCCCGATTTTATTTTTATTTTTATTTTTTAATTTTTTTTTTAAACCGAAATGTATACTTTTGCTGCATTAAAAAAACCCAAAACCACACACGCACACACACTCTCAAAGAACTCCTCTAATACCAAGGTCCAAAGTTTAATCAAGTATTTTCTGGGGGGGAGGAGGGCGGGGAACCCCAGCAAAAAAAGCCGCACACTAACAAGCTGTGGAAGTAATCGGCCCTTGGGCGAGGACGGCGGCGTCCCCTCAGCGGGTGCCAAAGTCGACGGCGCCGGCGCGCTGGGTGTGAGGGGCGGTGGCGGCGCCATGGCTGCTGAGGGAGGAGAGGAGCGGGGAGGAGGCTTGGAAGCGGCTGTGAGGGGTGGGCTGCGTGTCCTCCGTGAGCGCTGGATGCGGGGGGGCCGCGAACGCGCGGCCCCCCCGCATGCAGCGCTACCGGGCGATGCCGAGGAGGCGAGCGCCCTGCAGAGGCTGCCGGTGAGTGGGGCCCGGTCCGGCGTCCTGCCTCTCCGGGCTCCGCCGCGGAACGCTCTCGAGTTGTTTAAAACCTATGCTCTCCCTGGTTTTCAGATCGACGTGCAGCTGAACATCATGTCCTACCTCTCGCCCCAAGATCTGTGCCGCTTGGGAGGCACGAGTACTTACTGGAGGGCGGCGGTGCGGGACCCGTTGCTGTGGAGGTGTTTTCTCCTGCGGGATCTCCCCCTCTGGACGTCTGTTGATTGGAAATCGCTTCCAGAGGTGGAGGTTCTTAATAAAGCCTTTTCAGAGGACAGCGATAAGGCACTGTATGATTACATGGAAGCGTAAGTATCTTCATTTTCTCTTACATGACTTTAAATCTCTCTTTGGCAGCAATACTCGGCCCATAGGCATGTTTCATATACACAGCAATAATGCTCTGCTGTTACCTGCTGTTTAAATTTTGAACTTTAATCAAATCCACTGTTTATTCGATGGTCTGGTCAGCTCTTTCTGTTTGTAGCTCAACAGAAATGTAAGACATTTTTAAAAAGACAGAGCTAATTATAAAAATGAAAGCTGTAAACTGTGTGTCTGCTGTGCCACGGAAATACAGTCATCTCAAAAGCTCTGCGTACTGTTGATGAAAAAGTGTTCTTTGCTTTCAGTACAATGGCAAGTGGTTTCTTCTTTAATAAAAGTACTAAGAAGTTTTCAAACTACAGCAAGTGGAATGAATCTTTATTTTTTTCATCTTACATGGAAGAGCTAATAAGAAAAAAAAGGTTTTTTGAATGTGCGCATAAGAACAAGTAGTATTGCTTTAGCTCTCATTGTCAAAGACTGGTTTCTGATATTATAATTGAAAAGCATAGCAACACGCAATGTGTTTAGATGACTGACAAGAACTCCTAAAACTAGCAGATTATTTTATGGGAATTTCTTTTAAACTTCATTCAATTCCCTAGATTAATTTGTAGTAGTGGTTTGTGGGGTTTGTTAGGTTTTTATTTATTTGTAGTTAAATTTAAATCTCTTCAGATCTGAATACTTGAGAGCATCGCCTATTTGACCACCTGCTACTGATTTCCATTGTGTCTGCAAGCACTTTGTCGTTCTGCTGATCTCAACTGAAGTGTCTCACTGTATATGTAGAAGAGCACACATTTGATGTTTTATACAAGAACTCAAGACTGATCCTTTAAATTATAATGTCATGTGGTATAAATTCCATTTAAAAGTGGTTCGTCCAGCAGCAGCCTATCATGACTGCAGAAGCAGACGGAAACTGCTACTCTAGGGTATCTGTCTGACTGTTACTCTTTCCCTTGGTTAGCAAAGTCTTTTCATGCTTTCTAGCTTCTGCAACAAGCAAGCATATAAGCTTGCAGACGACACTCATCTTTCACAGCATGCGTGCTCTGTACCTACAGAGGACAAGGTCCATTTCAGGTGGTTACTTGTTTCAAACACAGAAGCAGCCTAATTAAGGTTTGAAATGCGCTCACCAGTCTCATTTTCTTAATTTTATTTTTTTATGTGACTCATCTGCTTTGATGTTCTTTTATCTATATTTTGTGTTCAGTGACGGTGGGGAAATGTGTTATTTTATTTTAAATAAACTGAACGATCTATAGATAACAGCATACCAAGGTCCAAAGAGTCAGTATTTGGATTTCAGAAGAACTGATGCCTTTGCCTGCTTTGTGCTGGTGTTTGAATCCATCAGATTGGAACTCTATAATTTTTGACCTCTGCTTTTCGAGTTGAGCCAGCAGCAAAGCATGAGAAGTGTGGGACCTAAGTCAATTTACGTTGTTTGTTTGATTATTACCTCCTCTGTATTTTGTGTTTAATTTCTGGTTGCATCTATTTTACACAGATACAAAAAGAGCTGTCCTCAGGCTAGAAGAAGTTTGAGATCAAGCCGATCCCGGTACGGGGCTGTGACTTCCTTTCTGCAGTTACTGGTCACTCAGGCAGAACCTCGCTTTGCCATGTTTGGGCCAGGTTTGGAAGAGCTGGATGACTCTTTAGTGCAAAAGATGATGACGTGCCCAGAAATTCTGCTAGTAGCTGGCCTACCTCAGAGACAAATTCATGGTAATGATGGTTCTGGCTTTTGGCCTTTCTGTTTTGTGAACAAATATAACATAAAAAAATGTGGGTGGAGAAATAGAGAAAAAGGATGGGGTTTTTTTGTCGCCTTAGAACTCATGTACATGACAAAAGTACAAAAGTAACACCATGAAAAACAAACCTTTTCTTTTTTTGTATTTGTTCAGAAAGATAAATGCAGTGAACATTTGGGGCAAACTAATAGCTGCAGTGCATTTATGACTAAGTTTCAATGTTAGAAGGATCATTTTGCTCCTCGTACTTATTTCATCCAAAATTCCATGTTACAGGTCTTCTTGTAATGGATAAAAGCAGACAGAACTTTGTTTAGGCACTACTGCTTGCAGTGAAGGGTTAAAAAACACATTTGCGTTTTTATGCAGGAACTCAAGACTGATCCTTTATATGATTATGTCAAGTGGTGTAAATTTCATTTAGAAGAGTTACAGGTGAAGGATTTTTTTTTGATGTGTAGAAGAATAGCTTTGAACATCTGTAATTTCACTTTAGTCCAAACCAGAGACAAAAATGTATTACTTTTTAACTAATATTTATTTCAGCATATCAGAAATAGAATAATTGTATTTTGTTTACAGGAAGTATGAAAATTATTTTCAAGTTTTTTTTTTTTTTAATTTCTCTCCATTTTCAACAGACTAGAGCCTTTGCTATGGTCAATTTCAGCTAGTAAACACTAGTCTGCCTCCTTTCTGATTTGGGTTTCTAGGTTCAAAACTAATTATCAGAAATATCGAAATGCCTCTTTTTTAAATACACTTGAATTGATTTTCATGAAATTAATAGTCTGACCAATTAGGACATGTATAAAGTTTAATTGTAAAATAGTAAATCTGCTACCCCTGGCCGCAGTATCTAGGCTTGAATATATCCATTTTATAGCACCACCGGAATTTTCAGACTACTACTTAATTCTGTTCAGAAGCCAAATAGTTGGAATCTCATATTTATTTTTTCCCTGTAGGAATTGGATCAGGAGTCAGTTTTCAATTTAATAACAGTCAAAAATTCAATATTCTGACTTTATACTCCACCACCAGGTAAGATAAGATTTGGTCTCCACCAAATGAAAAGTACAGTTTCTCATTCATTTCATACCTTCCTCGTATTTTTGTCATGTGACTTCTATGTGTGCATTCACATGCATGGAAATTCCCTTTAAATTGAAGCTTCAATGTCTTTGCTTTTCCTTTCTTTCTTCAACTGCTGAATTTTCACATGGAAGTGATAAACCTTTTCCAGGCCTCTTACATACCACGTGTGTGTGACAGGTACAGTACAGGGGCTTCTATCCGTCTTGACACCTTGGTTGATTCCCTTTTGAAACACTATATAAACTCGCCCTGGGGTGTATTTTCATGTGCAGATTGCTGGCCATCTTTGTATGAACACTAGCAAAGAAGGTGGGGCAGGAGGGGGCAAAACTGTTTTGCTGGTTCGTACCATTTTCTTGTCCCTTTCCTCTGCTACCTAGACTCTCAGCATTGAGGTTTTGCTTTCTCAGTTAACCTGACTACTGAAGTATTTCAATATCTTACAGTGTGGAAAGGAGGAGAGCAAGGACAGAGCAAGCTGTTACTGTGAATAAGATGTTTTACCAGGAGAACAGCACAGAAGGGAATCAGCAAGCCATGCACTACAGTGTAATAGATCAAGTGAAGAAGGTGTGCGAAGTAGTTGATGGATTCATTTATGTTGCTAATGCAGAAGCTCATAAAAGTAAGGGCTTTACCTTTATTCATACTTTGAGAATGATTTTAATGTTACAAAAATTACAAAGAATATACAATACATCAGAATCCATGTTCTCATCCTTTCAAAATCTGCTTTATTGGTGCTGTTGGCTTATCCTGTGGAAGAGGTCTCCTATTCTAGACACTTTCTCATCAGTCTTTGAGGGATTATGCCTCCTTCTTTTTGTGGCACATACAGATATGGTTGCTATCTAAATTACATGTTGAAAATCATCTGGATTAAAAAACAACACAAACAAAAACCTACTCCATGCGTAGGAGAAACCTGAAATACGTTGTTTGCGATGTAATGGCCTGAAAACAGAAACTCCACCAGGAAAACTTCAGTAAAAGATGCAATTAGTCTAAATAAGGATAGTCCTATAAGAGGATGATCCGAATAACTGTTACTGTAATTGCCTTTACTTTCATCAGCTTTAAATGGAGAGAAAGGGCTGGTTCAGAAAAGGAAGTGGGTGAAAAAAAATGTGATGGGATATACTGAGGAGAAAAGTGCGTCCAGTAGGGAAGAGCTGCTGACTGTACAGTATGTGAGTGTTTCTGAATGGCTTGTTGCAGTTTTGATCTGTGTACTAGGTACACAGATCAAAACTGATGATGTTAAGGACTGAAATAGGTTGCCTGTAGAATCTATGGAGACCTTTAAATAATATCTAAACATGACATTAATATCTGTGTGACATGAGTGCAGGTGAATCAGTCTTGTGATAGGCAGAAGTAGATCATTTGGTCCTTCCAACCCTCTGTTTCGTCACCTCTGAAATGAAAAAAAGAAATCTAAAACCTCTCCAAAACAACAACAAAACTCTTCTTTGGATTTGCATATATTTAAGACTCACATGTTAAAAATTGTTTCTCAGAGCATGATCGTCAGGAGGAATGGGCTCGTATTTTGGCGATGATTGATCCAGCCCTTGGGGCTCCGAACAGACCTCTGCTGGTTTTGTCCTGTGTCTCTCACATTGGTGTGGAAAGAATTCCATGTGTCTACATGGCACATCAGTTGCAACTAAATCTGCTACATCAGCCCTGGATGGTACTTGCATTTAAGCCTTTATTCTCTGTTTCTCTTTGGTTTATATTCAGTTTAGGCTTTCAGGTTCCTGAACCACGCCTACCTAAGCAAGTGTGCAGCTTTCAACACTAGTACATGAGCTCTCCACTTAGGTGAGGGATTTAGTTTGTCTGGTCCTCTAAGCTGAATCATTAGCCTGTCTGAATATAAGGAGTTCAGTGGCTTGCCCAGGAACACACAAGAGACTTCAGAGTGCGAGTAAAGAAGCTTCAGTTAATTTAAATCTAAATTACTTGAGTCATAACCCAAGGCCTTGGACACAAGATAGGTTTTTGGGCCATTTTTAGGAGACTGTTGCTTGCTCGATGTGATGTGTTTAAGTTTTTGACAAATAAGTTTTTTACCTAGCATGTGAGTTCCTGAACCTGTTCTCTTATGCTTGTCAAGCCCAGTATATATCAGCATGGGTCAGCCACACATGATTAATTTTTGTTGACGTTGTGTAGCTGACGAATAATAAAACCAGAAAAAACGAAATTGCAATTTGCGATAATTCCTTTGTTTTCATAAGGAAAATGTTTACCGGCTTTTAAAAAACCAAACCATTTATAATAGCCACTTGATAAAACAAAATCTGAATATTAATAATTTGAGTAGAAGTCTAGAGCTAGCAGCATTTTTGCTTTAAGACTTATGAGAAGAATTTTCAAGTACATTGTCATCTGTAAATAAAGGACAGTGTACCAGAATAGGTCATGGAATGATTGAGAAAAAACACACATTGGTACCGAGAGCGAAAGCTTTTCTTATGGGTCTTAATTTTTGTTTGTTTTCTTACTCTTACGAAGCCTTTTTTGTCTAAGGGACCTTTACACCAATAATAAAAATTTAGATTTTATATGAGTGTTTTTGACTTCACGGATGGAGTGATGTTAAAATACTGTTGGATCCTGTTACCTGTTATCTCTAATTCATTACCTTGTTTTTTTTTTTTATTTTCACAGGTGCAGGACACTGTGGCTGCAACTTTAGATGGTTTGCTAAATGGAATTGAGTGGCTCTTGGAAGAAGCAAATTGTAAAAATGCACAGTAATGGAATTGTGCATTGTTGTACTATATAAACCCTTCGGTGTTTTGCATTTCATTTGAAGTAGGAGTCTGATGTCGTTCCTGCCAGGGCGCCGTCAGGAGGAAAATTTAAAAGACAAACCTGCATATATATCATTGCAGATAATTAAATAATTAACATTCTTCCAACTATAGTCGTGAATTGGAAATACAAGTAGGATTGCCTGGATTCCAGCAGCTATGAAGTGATTGGGCAGGTCAGTCTGGGTGTTCTGGTTGTTTTCCTCCTTTCAGCCAGGGGCCTTTCAAGTACAATATTCTCAGTATATCTGACTGTCTAATCTCTTCTGTGAATACATGTAACACTACATTAGTTTATCAGCACAGCCCTGTGACAGGCGTCACACGTTCAGTCAACACATTCAGTGGAGATCCTGACGGACAGTTTTCAACCAAAGAAAATACACTGTACTTGGTACAGTAGTAGGCTGACAGGTAGACAGTAACTCTTCCAGAAGAGTGAATTGCCCTGCATTTTTTTCCAGAAACAATGTCTAGACAAAAAATAGCAGAGGGAATGTCATCCCAGACCAAAATTCTTAGAAGCAAACAAACTGCCATGTATGAATTGTTGTTTTTTATTTGTAATCCTGTTCATTAACCAACCACATCAGACCAGCATCTTTCTCTTTCTGTTGAAATTATTAGCTTGAACTGGACGTACCTGTGATGTAATGAACAAAGGTTAAATAGAATCATTAGTACTTCAGAACTTTATCAAATACATAAACTGTCAGTTACTGAAATGGTTGTGGCCGTTTCCACATATGAATTGTACCTGTCTTTGAAATTTTCTACACAGTTGCAAATATTTTTATAAAAAGGGAAGTAATATTTGAAAGCTGGAATTGCATTTTCTATATAGATGTTGTTTGAGATAGTCAAAGACTTCCACCTTTTTTGTGTTTTTATTATTGGATGAATGTTCAAAAACCTCCCTTCGATTTTTTTTTTTTTTTTTTTTTTTTTTTTTTTTTTGTCTTTTTTTTTTTTTTTTGCCTGTGCAGTTACTTACTTTCTGTGCTTCTTGCTTGTTTTCCTCTCTCCATGGAAATTCAACAGTCTCTCAACTTCTCCTCAGAACCTAAATAAATGATTGCATGGTGCACATACAGCTCTAAGTGCCCTTGCTCTTGGGATATGTGAGTGATGCTCAACACAGCTATGTCAGAAATACTCCATTTGAGAAAATCGTTGCGTTTTTTTTAAATGAACTAGAAAATGTCTTTTTTTAACCTTTATACACAATTAATTCAGCTTTCTAATTTTTGGACATACGGGAGTTTCAAGGGAAAATCCATAGGAAGATACACTGTGAAAATTCTGTGGTTTCTCCTTCTTTTTTTTAATAGTGTATGTGTGTTTTGCCCTATAAAATAGAGCAGACATAATAGATTCCTGAGTATTTAGGGTAAAATTCCATGTCTTGTGACTGGATGTATGTGACTTTCCTACTAGGTCTAATGATTTCATAGTCATCTGTAAGTAGAGATTTGAATGCAGCAACCTGATGCTACGTCAGCTACAGATTTGGGGGGGGTTATGTAAGATCATCATTCTACTTTCTTCACAAGGAATAAATTATTTTTTAAAGAATGTTATTTACAGTCTTTCTGTGTGTGTTAAGCCCGCCACATGTGTGCATTTGGGTGCAGACACACTGCAATCACACTGTCACAACATAACAAATTATCATTGCCATCATAATGAACAAGGTTATTTTATGTTGCCAGTTAAATTAACAGGTATTCACTCACTGTCCTCTCAAAAGGTCAGGATAACATAGGGTATATAATTTTTCTTAATCTAAGGAACATCAGTTACGTTAAAGATAGGATAACTTCAAGAATTATAAGTTTTAAGGGTACAGTCTAGAAAACAAACAGTGGGAGTGAGAAGCCCATGCAGTCACAGATCTGCATGATTGAGTGCTATGGTGGATCAGTACAGGTAAGGAAGGTGACCATGTACACTGTCCAAAAGAGCAGCTGAGATGCACAGAGCTGTGCTAGGGAGAGGCAGACAGTCTGTTTGAGCATGCATACACCAAATAGTTGCAGAGGTGCACTCCATATTTAATTTAGGACTATCTTTTATATTTGACCTAAACCAGTTTCTACTATTTAAATTTTTGAGTCTGATAAATTTAGAAGCATAGCAAGTCAGTTTAGCTTGGGACTTAAACTGTTACAAATTCAAAAATAGTTGGATGTGGTATCATGACTTAAATGTATTTTAAAACTTTTTAATGTAAAACCCTATTTTTTAATCAGTCTCATATTTATCATAATAGAAGCAACTGTGATGGGTTTGTGAGAAATAAAATCATGAGAATCTGGATCCCAGAAATCTTGCTTTCCTTGGGATGAAGGATTCTAACAGTGCTAGAAAGAAAATCCCTTTCCTGCCCAGTGAGACAGGATGTTTACATAAACAATGGTCACAAAATAAAAGGTTGAAATGGCAATACACATGATGTGTAAGAAAACTTGGTTAGTGAGACTTCACCTGAGCAGCTTTCCCAAAAAGAAGGTGGCTGTGGGGATGCTGATTTTCAACATACTTTTCAAAGACAGGGGACATGCTGCCTCTTCTTTTAATCTGGTGGGTATTGTCAATATCAATTGGTATGGTAGCGTGAATATCACAGCTAAAGAGAATAGCTGGAGTCACTGTCAAGAAGATGCATGGAAATAATTGCTGGCATTATTGCAAGGTGATAGATGCTTTAGTCTGTGACACATTGTGTCATTCATGACATTTTAGCACTAGTGGTTCAGGATAAATTACTATCCTGAAATACAAGAATAGAGAAATAACATTCTTTGTCAGTTACAGAAGGTGATACTATAACTAGAACTTGTGCTTAAATTTCAGGCCAAGAGGATGTTTGCACACGGGCTGCTCTCAGTTTTCCCTGAGGAGGATGAAACTGCAAATCAAGAGCCTTGAATCAGCTTTGAGTAAAACTCACTACATCATTCCAAACAATTCAAAACAAAGAGGCTTTTTGCTCTTTTTTTCTTCCCACACAGGCAGATATCTTACACAGCATGTTAATTCTGATGGTTATAATATTGTTTGCAATAAGGTAAGGATACAAATAAGATGAACTGGAACACAAGAGGGAGAAAATAAATTAGACAGCTTTTCTCATGAAGGAGAAAGGAATATCCTACCTGCAGCAGGATGTTTGTGTGTTTTCGATTTTGTTATGCTGCTGTTTAGCTCTGAGCTTTTAGGCATGGAGGTGCCCTGCAGCATTATTAATGGGAAAGAAAATGCATACAGATGTCAGCAAGAGGCCTGGTAGTATTCTACCTTTGCAAGAGTACCCTCATTTTTTTATGTCTTTGGATCTGTAAAGAAACTCACTACATGCAAAAGTCAATGTATCAGGAGTCCAGTCCTGTTTAATATCTTTATTGATGATCTTACATGGGGATTGAGTGCACCCTTGGGTTGTAGATGACACCAAATTGGGCAGGAGTACTGATCTGCTGGAGGAGGGCAGGAAGGCTCTGCAGAAGGATATGGACAGGTTGGATCGACGGGCTGAGGCCAAGGGTATGAGGTTCGACAAGGCCAAGTGCTGGGTCCTGCCCTTGGGTCACAAAAACCCCAGGCAGCACTACAGGCTGGGGGAGAGTGGCTGGAAAGTGGCCCAGTGGAAGAGGACCTGGGGTGCTGGTTGACAGCAGCTGAAGATGAGCCAGCAGTGTGTAATGAACTCCTGCCCAGTACAGCGGGACAATCACTGCCCTGGTCCGGCTGGCCACACTATTGTTTTTGCAAGCCAGGATGCCATTGGCAGTGATTGTTGTACTCAGCACTGTTGATGCAGCATCTCAAAACCTGTGTTCAGTTTTAGGCACCCTACCCCAAGGAAGACATTGAGGTGCTGGACCAAGTCCAGAGAAGGTCAACAGAGCTGGCCAAGGGTCTAGAGACTAAGTCATATGAGGAGCAGCTAAGGGAGCTGGGGTTGTTTAGTCTGGAGAAAGGGAGTCTCAGGGGATACCTTACTGCTCTATACAATCATCTGAAAGGAGGTTGTAGCCAGGTGGGGGTCGGCCTCTTCTCCCTGGTGACAGGACAAGAGGACAAAGCCTCAAGCTGTGCCAGGGCAGGTTTAGGTTGGACATTAGGAAGAATTTCTTCATTGAAAGGACTGTCAAGCATTAGAATGGGCTGCCCAAGGAGGCTGTGGAGTCATCATCCCTCGAGGTGTTCAAGAAATGCCTGGACATGGCGCTTAGTGCCATGGTTCTAGTTGACAGGGTGGTGATCTATCAAAGGCTGGACTCAAGATCTTAGAGGTGTTTTCCAACATACATGAATGTATGATTCTATGATTTTATAAGAATTGTTGTTACTGATTTTATGTGCATCATTAATATTTCCTCTACATATTTCTGTTCTAGCTATCACTAACGTGCCCCGTGTCCTTCAATAAATAAGGAACTGTGATGGATGACTGTGAAACCTAGTTATTCAAGAAGAATACTCAGTGATTCAGTCCTGATTCTTAACTAAATCACACCTGCTGTAAATTCAGCACATTATATAAGAACATTGCAACAATAACCACCTGTAATTTAATACCAACATTGTAAATAGGCTACTTGACTGAGAACAATTCTGTAAAGTCCATTCACATGCAGGTTTCCTGAGGCACAAATACACCAAACAAACTTAATAATCCTAACAATATAAATCAACTAATAATCACCTCAATCTATTTCTGGAGGTCTTCATTACCAGTAGGATGAAAAAGAAAGGGATTAAATGGAAAACAGGGGGGTTAGCTTTAAGGTAGGTAAGATAGTTAGTTGAAGTGCTGAGGCCTGAACAACAAGCCCTTAGCCAAAGTTTACTAAAGATGAACCTTTCAACCTAAGGTTATATTTAGCCATGTATTCACTCATTAGCAAAAATTATGTATACTTAGTAAAATATGTAGTATTAAGACTACATGTGTGTCAATATGTATGCTTATTAGTAAGATATATTTGTATCCACTCATTAGTGAATAATATTTTTATCTGTTCATTATGAAATATATATGACTCTTAGTGAAAAATGAATGTATTTATCTTTCCATATTTAGAGACTGGTAAGTGCCATGGAAGTAGATGTCTGACCGTGTTTGGCAGTAGATTGTCAAAGCTTGGTTTTCCTCTGAGCCCTCGCCAGGCTTTGGGTGAAACCAAGGGAAAGAAGGAAGCCAGGTGTTTTTCTGCACTAGTGATTATGTAAGCTTGTTTGTTTAACAGTATAAAAGCTGGACCTTCCACAGCAATGATGGAGACCTCACCTATGAGTGGACACACTGCATAGGATTTTCCAGTTACCGGGAAGGGTTCTCCGAGCCTTTGCTGTGACTAGAGCTCCCCAGCTGATGTGTGGGTCTGGATGCTGCTTATGGTATCAGGGTAACTGGTGATGTATCGATCCTATAGGCACTCTTTGTAGTAATGATTAGGTGCATTGCTGAGCTTATCCTTTTGTAATTCTTTGCTGTTTTGCATTATAGTAAAATTACACACTTGTTCCTTGAGGTTGGTGTCTCTGTCTCTTGTGCTGCCCCTCATCCCCTTGGCAAAACAAATTGTTGTCATGGTGCAGATCTGAACAAAATGTTGCTTTGTAAATCTGAATGTAAGGGATCGGTACCATCTGACATTCCCGGCTGGAACTACAGATATCTTCGGGGAATCTGACCCTACTTTAGATTTATAGAAGCACATTAACATATGAAGATATATTTCTCATGAGTAACACACTTAAAACTTCCCTGTAGTTTGGTGGCTCTCACGTGGGCCAGAGGGCCATGCAAGCAGTGGAGAAGTCAGTTGAAAGATGCTGAACCATTGGATGTATTGAAATGCATCCAAAACTTGTATATTGAAAAAGGAAAAAAGCTTGTGGGTTTGGGTAGATGAGGTTGGATTTTGTTAACTACATATCGAAAACAACACCAACAGAGAGACTGTTGTTGGAAAGCTCCAATATGGAGTGACAGGTGTGGGAACTGCAGAACTGAAAAAAAGAGAGGTTTGGCTCAACCCTTTAATCAAGGCCCATAAATTCTTGTCATATCAATCAGGAAGAGGGGTTGAAATAATCTGTTTTTTGAGAGTAACATACTCCTGTAGCATACCCATCCGTGTATGGGAAAGGTTTCCTACTTGAAGTATATTATGCTGAGTCTGCATTGGAGTGGAACTTGTAGGAACTGGACTCTTTGAAAATTATTAAGCTGTAGCAAGACTAGCTTTTTGCTAGAATCCTGCCTGACACAAATTGTAGCAAATAAAAGGCTTCTTCTGGTTGGCTTTTTTTATGCAGTTCATACAGAGCTTTTTATACGAATTTCTGGAAAGAAAGGCCTGAGTGACTCTGCTTCAAGGCTCAGAGCTGCAAGACAATCATTCATTTGATATGGAGAAGCCTTTGCACCTCACATCTCATGTCCCTAGTCTGGCGGAGGAACTACCAGTTGGGAAACCAGGCTGATGCTGGGACAAAGATGTCCCTCCCTGGAGTGCCCTGCTCCCAGCTCTGTGCATTCTGCCCCAATAAAAATAGCCAAAACAGGTGAGAACTCAATGCTTTTAACAATATATTTATTTATGTATTATCTGTAAACAAAACATGATCTTCTGAAGTGAAGTACTCCTGCTGGTACTGGTAGCAGGGACACCAGGACGGTGTGGGCTGGAGTGAGTCCAGGGAAACCCAGTTCTCCCGTGAAGAGGCCCCGTCAGCCAGAGAACAGCTGGGACAAGCGGGCAGAGGTGCAGGGTCTGAGCCCATGTTCCTGTACAGCTGGGCGAGCTCTGCCGCAAAGATCCCTGGTGACAGGCGGCAGCTGCTGAGCTCTGTGTTTGTTTGGGCTCTCTCACCCCTTCCTGCTCCTTCTCCTGACCCTGCTTCACCTTATGTCTAGTTTAATCCTTGCTTTCTCAGGCAGAGAAAGTATCAGCTTGTACTGGTGATGCTCCATCTCCCTGGGTCCTTCTGTACAAACAGATTTAGAGAGTCTACTCATGGATATGAAATAAGAGCCCAGTTAAAGGACCATACCACGGAGCTATCAGCAGAGTGCTCCAGGGAGCTGCCTTGGCACTCCAGCACCGTGCAAACACTCCATTGCTAATGGTAGCAATAAATAACTTGGGAAAAGCCAACTCACGTGTCTCTCATCAACTGGGACATGACTATGCAACCAACTGCTATGCCAAGCAGGAGCACACCCAAGGCCGCTGCGGTTCCAAGGATATAGTTCTTGCTCAGCTCCTCATAACCAGCAGCCTTGACTTTTTCCAGAGTAGCTGACCCTGGCAGGAGAAAGGACAATGCAAGAGAGAATGCTTGTGCTCTTGCACTATGGATAATCTCAGATTCAGGGCAGTTCAGATGCACAAGGGATTTTGTTTTCAGAGACTGGTGCCTCTGGCTCTGCTGTCTTAGGAGCAGGGAACAAGAAGGATCCCTTCAGGTTCTCCTGGAGAAGAGCCTGTGTGCCAGCGAGCAGCTGCACCAGCACTGCCCCACTCTGTCTCTCCAGGCTGCAGGCCAGGGCTGTGTGCTGGGGACCTGCAGTTCATCCATGGAGAGCACTGCAGGGATACAGCACAAATGCTCCTCTTTTCGCACGCCATCATTCCTGAGCACTCACTTCCAGGATGACCCTGAGGCTGAGCAGGTGTCCT
>VXAY01002845.1:0-22175 GCA_013399855.1 Oxyruncus cristatus | reverse complement strand
CGCCTCAGTGATTTCCGGGAAAGCAGCGGAGGAGCCGGGATATAAAACACGGCGGCGGCGCTGGCACGGCGACTTTCGGTCTCGCCGCTGCATCCCGATGAGCCGCCGCTTCCTCTCTGTGCTCGCCCTGCCCGTCGGGGCGGCCGTGGCCGCGGCCGCGGCGGGATGCCAGGTGGGAGCTCCTGCTGGGACACGCGAGTGGGAAACTCGTCCCCGGGAGCGGCTCAGTGGGAGCACGTCTGGGGGTCCCGGAGCTCGGGGAGGGACACGCGTGGGGGACTCACCGGCGTCGTGGGATATGATGGGGGAGTTGCAGCGCTTGTGGGAGAGGGGCAAGAGTGGCATACCCATCTGTGGGGGGAATCCCCGAGAGCAGGAGGACCCGCTGCTCCGAGGGGTACGCAGACGGTGGCCCTGCCGACGGGCCCCCCGGGTGTTCCGGGGCTGTCTGAGTCCCCGAGAGGAATGTGCATGGGGATTCCTTCCCTGGTGAGGGGGGCACGCATGTGGGAACCCCACACTTCTCCCAGAGAGACATGGAGGTGAATTGGGGCAAGGGAAGAATGGGGCCTCTTTCCCAGGGGTGTGACTTGGCCCTGCCTGGGAAGGTGCAGTATGAGAGAGGACAGGCAGTGCTCAGAAGTGGAAGTGGAGCCTTGCAGGTGGGGTGTGCAGGGCTCTGGCTGTGACAGAGCCCACCATGGACCTGAGGGCGATGCCCATCCCAGTGGGCTCCCCACTCGCACCACACAGGGGTTCTGAGCTCCACACAGCTCCCCACAGACGTGGACAGATGTGCCCTGGGCTCACACAGCTCACTTGGCAGGGCTACAGCATGGGGTGATGCCTGTGTTCTTGCCAATCCAGAGCTCCCACCTTTAGCTTTTCCTCTTCACCTCTCCCCTTTGCTTGGCTTACTCCAGCTTTTGGCCCTTCTGGCAGGGCTGAGATAGCAGTGACTTTAGAAGTCATGCCTTTTAAAAACAAATGCTTGGGCACTCATGGGGCTTCAGAGACACCCTGCAATGCCACTGTCCACAGCTTAAACTGTGGATTTTTTCCTTTTCCAAGCTCCTCTGCCAGGAAGCCGAGATCCCAAGAGGGAAAAAGGCCAGTGAGAAAGAGGCGACCAACAGCAAACGGTGGCTGGGCCACTGGCAGAAACACCCCACAAGGAGTGCCAAGGTGAGTGACCACATCCTCTGGGCATTGGGGGGTGTGGGCAGGGGGCACAGCCTGCAGGGCAGGGGCTGTGTGCAGGCAGGCCTCCAGACACGTCTGCCTGTCCCCAGCCGTGTGACCTGACTGGCTGGTGGGAGAACGATCTGGGCTCCAGGATGCACGTGCTCGAGGTGGACAGTGAGGGCAACTTCTCTGGCGAGTACCACACCGCCGTGTCAAGCGCTGACAAACCCATCCAGCCATCCCCCCTTGTTGGTTCCCAGCACCTGGACAAGGATGGGCAGTGCACCTTCGGCTTCACTGTCAACTGGAAGAAGTTTTCAGGTCCGTAGCTGCAGCTATGGCTGCTTGTGGATGGGGTAGTGAGATGGGGAGGGGAGCTCATGCAGGCCCCAAGTGCCCATCCCAATCCCTATGCTCTGTCTCCTGTCCCCCATCTGTCCTTCCCCAATCCCTCCCCACTGTGGATGGTGTCTGCAGACAGTAGGACACCTCCCGAAACACTGTTTGGGTGAGATGGCACCAAGAGTTGCTTTGGCAACATCTCTGCCATGCAGCATTTCCCTGCAAACAGCAGGGCTGTTTGGATACACTCGGGCTCCATGAGCATTAAGTCCACTAGTGTTTGTGAAGCCCCAAAATCAGCTGGGGCCCTGCTGCCGTGCTAAGAGCCACCACTGCTCCAGACTCCACAGCTGTCTTCGTGGGCCAGTGCTTCACTGGGGACAACGGGGACGAGGTGCTGCAGACCTCTTGGCTGCTGCGGGAGAAGGTCGACTCCCTGCCCAGTGACTGGAAAGCCACCAGGTGAGCCAAAGGGCGTCCAGTCCACCTGGGATCCCCTACCCTTCCGCTAGCTGGGCACTAATGGGCTACTGGTTCCTCGCAGGACTGGCCACAACACCTTCATTCGGGTGGGCTGAAAGGAGGGAGAACTGCCTCGCTCTCACCAGGAGCCTCCTCAGCAGGATCAGTGTGTACCAGCATCCCCTGATGTTATCTGCTCTGGAGAAAAATGTCTCAAAAAGTACCATATGAAACTAAAGATTTTTCGTTTAAACCAAACCTTGTGCAGTTTGTGGATATGTCCTGGGAAAGCTGGGCTAAAACGCGGTGATGGGTGCAGGATGAAACTCTTATTGTCCTATTCTGGGAAGAGACTGGCCCCAAGAAATCCACTTTTCCAGCCCAAGCAGAATGGTGCATTCCCAAAGTGACCCTCTGACACTAAGTGTGAGCAGCACTCACTTTTATCTGCTCAAAGCCTCATGAGTGTAATGGGAGGGTAGGCTGGGGAGCTCTTTTGCACCCCAAAAAGCTGTCTGGGAGAGCCCTGGGTCTGAGACAGCCCTTGAGCGGGCAGGTGAGGGGGCTTGGCAGTGTCTATACTCCTGGAAAGTGGCAAGGACTGCTCTGTACCAGCAGCACGGTGCCAGTAGCTTCAGTACATCCTGTCCTAAAACTCTTCCTAGGGAAACGAGTGATTTATGGGAAATCAGATGACTTACAAATCCAGCCCCAAATCTCTGCCTGACAGACCATGTGACTTACCAAAACAGGCAGAGCATGCCACTGCTGCCTTAGACACCCCCTTCAGCCAAAACAAAAGATTTCCAGGAAACAGCTCTGGATCTGAAAATGAAACTTAGTCCTTGTGTCATTGGTTCTCAAAATAAACTGGAACAGTGCTGCATGCCCTGAGCTGGCATACTGCCTGGGATTTGAGGAGCCTAAGTATAGGACTGAGCTGCTGGTGCTGCCACTGCCCACTGCTCCCCTGGCTTTCCTGCCACAAATGCTGTGGGCAGGCTTTGCTAACAGCATCTGTGGCTTTAGCAAGTTTTTCACCTGCTCTGTGTTTTAGCCTGCCTTGTTGCAGACTTGCGTGTGGTTTGCTTCTCACATCTTTCTCTTTGGGGTTCATCTCTTGCTTCTAGAGCAATGCTGCTCTTCCCTTCTCAGTGCTTCCCTGGCATTTCTCCAGCTTTTTCAGTTCCCTTACAGCCTTTCTGACCAGAACGACTTTACACCAGCCCTCTGCTCTGCATGTGTGCATGTGCACAGCTTTTTACACGCTTCACAGGAAAATGAGAGGTATGAAAGTGGGAGGCACAAGGACCACGGGACCCTGCTCTCCCTCCAAAGCAGGGCCAGCTTAGCTGTGGGGCACCCCACTAAACCTGCCTCCACCTGACTTTGTTACTGCCTTCATGCCAATATTTCTCCAGGGCACCACTGCCCAGAGGTTGTGCAGCATTCCTGAGGCGCTCCAGCAAGGCAGCAGTGCTGACCACAGTTTGAGCAACCTGCAAACCCCTGCAGGCAGCCACGGTCCTGGTGAGAAATGCAGTGGGCATGAGCAGGCTGAGCTGTTTGCAAGGCCAGTCCCTATATGAGTGCAACCAGCATCCAGCATCTCGGTGGCAGGTGATAGGACATGGTGTGTCAGGTGTCACTTGCAGGCTTCTGAGGGTAGCTAAGGCTGAGGATGCTTCCCCATGGGCATTAGGCATCCGTCAGCACTGGGTTTTACCCAGCTGGAAGACCTGCTCACAGTGCTGGTCTGCAAACCCAGCACATATCCCTGAAACAGTCACTGTTAGAATGCAGAAGTCTCCATTGCAGGAGTCCTCCAGCACATACGTGTCTTAACCACAATGCAGAAAACTGTCCTGTGCAACCATTTCTGTGGGGACTGTTCCTGTCGACCGTTTACAAATGTCTCAACACTGAACATCTTGCTGCCCAACATCTGTCTCCGTGCAGCTGTTGTGCCACCTAAGCAGATGGAGGCAGAGAGTTCCTGGGTCACCCAAGGGCAAGTAGCTCCCATCCTCTCCACCATTTCTGCATGGTCCTCTGTTCATGAATGAACATCATGCTCTGCTCTCTCCACCTCTCTTCATGGCCCAGTTCCAGCTGCAGCCTTTTCAAGCACAGTCATCCTGAGAAGATGGAGGAGCTCCTTGACCATGTTCTCAGTCTTTCCTGGGGCTCATTTCTAACCAGGGCACCCTTCCAGATACATTCTGCCTAGCCAACCCACAGCTGAGCTCATCCCACTTGGCAGTATAACCTGTTGTGTGGATGAGGGATCTGCAGTTTGTCCAGGTTCCCCTCTATGGCTCATAGGGGTTACTCACTCTTGCCACCCTGCCCACACCCAGCCTGTGCTGCAGCACCAGAGTCCCCTCTGTTCCAGTGCACCCTGGGCACTGGTCAGTGACCTGGGCTCCAACAAGCCATCTCAGCCATGAATGGAAAAGGCAACTTCACCAGCTCCTGCCACACAGCTGTGACAGCCACAACAAACGAGATCTGGGTGTCACCACTGCAGATAATACATGACGAAACAGGAGGGCCAACCCACCTTCTGCTTCACTGTCAACCAGAGCTTTTCAGGTGTTTCTCCTTTCTCAGCCTCCCTCTTGTGTCCCCAGAGCTCCCTTGCTCTCCACTGTGATGTCCCCAGAGTTTCCCTGCCCTTCCTGTGATGTCCCTGATGCTTTTCTGCACTTCCCTGCAGTATCCTATTTGATCCTCTGCCTTCCACTTTGGTGTCTCAAGACCTCCCCTCTCTCTACAGTGTCCCTAGAAACTTCCTACCCTTCCCTATCATGTCCCTGATGGTCACCTGCCTTACTGTGGTGTCCCCAGGGCTCACCCATCTGGAGCTGCATGGCTCGTGGTACCTCCTGGTCCCTGCCTCTGTCAGGTGCTGCCCAGGATGAGGGGGAGGCAGAGCTGGATGCAGTCTCAGCTGTGCTCATCCCACCAGCCCTGCATATCCCACGCCTGGTCAGTGCCATGCCCCCAGTGTCCACAGGACAGGAGGCTGAGGAGGGAAACATCGCCCGCCTACAAGCAGCCTTTTCCCACTGACAAACAGGCAAGCTGTTTGCCTAAGAGGGACAGCCCTGTGCCAGCACCCTCTCATCCCACCCTTTCACAAACTGCAGACTCCATCACCGCCTCCACGGGCCAGTGCTTCATGGGTGAGGACAGAAGGGAAATACTGAGGAGCACATGAATCATGCAAGATGAAGCAGACAGGCAGAAGATGACTGGAAAGCCAGTGGGTGGGTGACAGGGCACTTCTCTGTCCCTCCCCTGTGCTGGGGCTGAGCCCATGGGTGCTGCATGGAGCCCACAGAGGAGCACCAGGCCCTGAAGTTGGATGCCAGTAGCCAGCTGGGCAGCAAGAAAAGGAGAGTGGTCCAGGACCCCATGGAATTCTGGAAAGAGTCCCTGAGATGGGAGCTGAAGGCAGCTCTATAATTTTTTAATTAAAATGAGAGCGAAATTTGAATATAGGTATTGCCAGATCCTGCTCTCTGAGAAGGAAGAGAGCAGCCTTCCTCTCCCTGTACTGAACAGGGGCCATAGAGGTCTCTCCTGACCTGGATGCAGCCAGATGCCAATTCTGTCTTCCCCTGCAGCATTGGCAGTGACACATTCACCTGGTTGGAGTGACATCTTAGAGGATGTGTCTGTGCTGTGTCTCTGTGCAAAGGCCAGGCAGTTTGAGCACCCCTGGCCACCTGCATATCCCCAGCACAGTCTCATACCATCAGGGGCCCCTTGGGAGGGCTCGGACAGGCCCTGCCCAGCCTCAGAGCACCATGGATGTGGCATCGCCATGGCTGTGGCATGGAGCCACCATGCACAGGGCATCCCCTCCCACAGGCACAAGCAAATTTTAACATCTATGTATCTTCCAGAAAAGCCCTTCTGCACTTGGAAGAGGGATTGATTCAACAGTTCCTGCTGCAGTCACAGTCACAGCTCCCAGACGCAGGGAAAGCCCAGTGTGGCCAGGAGGAAAAACAGCTTAGAAACAGCAGCAGAAATTTATAATGCAGGAGGGGATGGTCACAGCGATGTGTCCCTGTGGGCAGACACTCCACCCTTCAGTGCAGCAGAGCAGACTTTGCTGGTCAGACTGTGCTTGCTGTGGCCCCGTGTCGGGGTGGCAGCACTGGGTCAGTGGCAGTGGGACAGTGTTAGGCTATGCCCACACCCCGGACTCCAACATCAAGCAAGGAACGGGTTGGCAGATCCTCTTGGGTAGTGGATATGTAAATCATCCCTCTGTCCACACCATTCTGAGCAGCTGTGCTCATCCCCAGGTCACACAGACCTCCTTCCCTCTCTCCTCGTCTGGCCTGGGCATGCTGACATCAGGCCACTCGCCCCGCGGCTGCCAGCCCGCTGCCCCAGGGCTCCAGTTACAGCCCTATAAAGGGGATTGGGATGCAGGGCACTGGAGGAAGCTGTGCCAGGCATTTTGCAGCCCCACAGCCATGGAGAGCGGCACTTTCATCCTGGTCCTCACCCTGGTCGTGGCAGCGCATGTTGCCCCTGCAGAGAGGAAGGTATGGACAGGGGTGACAATGGGATTGTGGCAGATGTGGCTCTTGGATGCAACCTGGGCAGCAATGGGTTCTCTTTTGAGTGCCAGGTTAGGCTTGGACAAGCAGGAGAGCTTTGCAAGCACCTAGACCAGGCAGTGGGCAGGCTATCTCCAGGTCACCCCCTGCCACCTGGTATCGCCTCTGGGAAGCTTTACTCCTACAGGGCATTCCCTCCCCTTCCCACGGGGTCTGTGTCTGGGGCACCATATATGGTGCACCGTGCATGCACCTCTCTCATGGGATACATGTCTAGGGCACCACACACAGGCCAACCCCTCCCATAGCATATTTGTCCTCGGACACCATGCATGGGGCACCCTGTCCCATGGGTTGTGTGTCCAGGACACTATGCATGGAGCATCCTCTCTCATGGAATATGTGTCTAGGACACCACGCATGGGACATCCCCTCCCATAGGATATGTGCCTCAGGAACCGGGGCATCCCTTCCCACAGGGTCTTTGCCCAGGGATCCAGTGCACAGGGAATTGCTTCCCACAGGGTCTGTGTCTAGGTGTACCATGCCCTGGGCACCCCTCTCATGGGGTCTGTGCCCAGGGGTACAGCACACAGGGCAGTCCCTCTCATGGGGTCTGTGTGAGCATATTGTGCTTCCCAGCAGGCTGGGACGTGCTGGCCTGACCACCCACTCAGCACCCACCGCCCACTCAGCACTCAGAAGCCCCCTGGGGGAGCATTTCCCCAAACTGGGGTCAGGGAGAGCCATGTCCTGCATCTGCAACTGCAGCGGGGCTTGTGGCTCCGGCTTTGGGGCAGCAGAAGGGATGGGGTCCCCCTCTGTGCCATGGGTGGGAACTGAGAGGATGTGGCTCTATCACTTCAGTGCCAGCTCAGTGGGCTGTGGAGGAACGAGCAGGACTCACTGATGGAGATTTCAGCACTGAGGGGCAACGGGGACTTCGAGGGAAAATACCTCACACGGGTCACCCTCTCTGGTGGCTGTGCCCACATCTCCCCCCTGAAGGGCATCCAGCAGCAGCCTGGTGAGGGGGGCTGGCCCACCTTCGCCTTCACCGTGCGCTGGGACAAGTTCTCCAGTAAGTGCTGGGACAGCTGGGGGTGGTGAGGCAGTGTCACTGAGAGCCACACAGGCAGCCAGCAGGAATTTCTTTTTGCCAGGAATTCTGCTTTGGGTGATGCTTTGGTGCAGCTAAGCAGTGTCTGTCCAGTGTGGGGCAAAGGGGCAATGCTGGGCTTGCACAGGGCAGCCTCTCCTCACCCATCATCTCTGTCCCCATCCCAGCCAGATGCCTCAGAGTGACCACAGTGGGTTCAGACCCCATTAGGTGATACAGATCTTGCCTTGTCACAGGGGAAGGTCAGGACACCCCCAGTGTGGGTCTGGTGGGTGTGTGGCAATTGGAGAGGGAACACAGCTGCCTCTGGGAGGACAGTGGAGAAGGGGAAGCAGCCAGTTTCCCCACAGATCTCCCAACAAGTGCTTCCTCCCAGATGCCACCACCGCCTTCGCGGGGCAGTGCTTTGTGGATTCAGGTGGAAAGGAAACACTGACCACCATGTGGCTGCTGCGTGAAGCTGTCGGGTCCCTCAAGGAGGACTGGAGAGCCACAAGGTAGTGTGGGGACATGGGGGGCAGCAGTCCCACAGAGGGGACCTCTCCAGGACCCTTGAAGATGAACAGCCCTCTCAGTGAGGGGAGAACCCCTGGGAACTCGAGTATGGGTTGGCAGCAGGGATGCCATTGTGTCCTGCCAGAGGGCTTGCCCTGCCCGGGGACACCCAGCAGCTGCTTGAGGAGAGCTGGGGGGCATTTAGGGACACCCCATCACCTATTGGGGCTGGCAGCTCTCAGTGGGCAGTGTCTTTGGGTCATCCCAAGGGGAACTCTCAACTTCTCACAGGGTGGGCAGAAATGTCTTCACACGAAAACGTACCACAAAAGGGAAGATCCTGCCGAGCTTGTCCCCATCCTGTGAGGATGTGTCTTCACCAGCCCCATGATGGGACGATCTGGCTGCAGCATGGCACCCCAACAAGGCAAGCAAAACCTGCCTCTCAGATGAAAATAAAACTTAAAAACCATCCAGTGTGGTTGCCTCTTCTATAAATCTGACCTTCTGTCCCCATGGATACCCCTGCTGAGGTGAGGGCTTACCACTGCCCTTTCCCAGGGACATCTGCATCTGTTCCTGATCCCACTTATCCATCTCCCTGGGCTCATTTCCCACCTTATCTTAGCCCAAACTTCCACTCTGTGTCATCACTCCCCACCTGCTTGATGGTGGCAGAGCTGGCAGCAGCATCCTGAATCCAGCTGATTTCCATGCACTGCCTTATATCCATCCCCACCATGCCCTTTCCAGTACCTCTGTGCTCTGTAGGGCTGGGTGATGTAGACATCATTATCAGTAGAGGTGAGATTTTGATTCAGTGCTTCCTTTGTGCTGTAGAGCACCCCATGCAAAATGTACACAAATTAAAGTCCCCATCCCGTCCCTTTCCATCCCTTCTTATCCCTCCCTATCCCCCTGGGTTACACCCAGGGATTTTACCCTTCTCTGCCTCTGCATTTCAGCAGGGCTACTCTATTTGCCTCTGTGGACACTTGTCAAACTTAGTCAGCTCTTTTCCACACAAAGCTTTTGGCAGACCCATGGGTGAAGATAAAACGTCTTGCAGAAGCGTTACGAAAATATTCCAGCCCTGGGGTTGACAGCAGTATTCCTTTGAGCCTGGCTCAGCCCCAGCGAGGCCAGAGCACGGTGCCATGACGTGAAGGGGTGCCTGCCACTTCCCTGGCACCCCTAACAGGGCAGCTTGTCCCTGCCAAACAGTGCAGAAAGGCAGGGGCTGGTGTCAGGTCAAAAGAATAGAGCGTGGCACTCAGGGCAGGAGCAAGAGAACACCTGGGGGGAGGGAATTTCTCCAGCCCCTGTGATAAGTCCATGAGTATGGGACAGAAAAAGACGGCAAGGAGGAGGATGTGTTAGGAGACAGGTGTTTTCCCTAGCCTCTGGGGCTATCGGGATGACAAAGAGATGTGTTAAGCAGCAGCAGGGTGGCAGGTTGTGCCAGGGTTCGTGGTGGGCATTGACAGATGCCACCCCAGAGGGGGGACTCCTTCCCCCCACCCCACCCCAGTATGCACACTGCAGCCCTGCTGCCATCCAGTGCCCAAAATACTGCTGTCCTGGAAACAGCACGCGTTGATGCAGCTGAATCCCACCCGAATTTTCAGTTGCCCGCAGCCCCAGGACTGCTCCAGGCATCGCAGAGAGCAAAGACATGGCTCAGGAACACAGGGACAGTACAAGCTGCATTTTGTACATCCAAGGCCATTTAGAGCAGCAAATACAGGGAAAAGGTGTGAATACAATGCTGGTTATCATGCTGTGTGCACTTAGCAAACACACTTGTGCACTTAGCAAACACACTTGATGATACCTCAGTATCTCACTGTGGTTGCTTCTTCCTCTAACTCCCAGTAAAGTAAAAGCAAAAGCATCACAATCAGCAGCTGGCATACACAATATGCTGGGGAAATGTTATTGCTGCTAGAGCAGAAGTCGGGGTGAGTCTTCCCCCCTGTGCAGCACTGCAGCTGCTGCAGCTGGCCCCTGCCGGGTACCACCTGGGTGGCACCCTGCTCAAGCAGTGGCACCAGCAAAGCAGGAAGGGGGTGAAGGTTTAAACAGATGATAATTTTCATCCTGCATGCACAGGAGGCAGATTCCCATGGAAGGTATTTGTGTTTTCCAGGCTGCTGTAAAGTGCCTCATAAAATGCCTGTGCACCCACCCCTCTGCAAACCGTGCTCATCCCTGCGTTCCTCCGGCACTGACCAGGTCATGCAGACCTCCTCACCTCCCTGCCTGTTCCGGGCACCCTGACATCAGGCCACTCACCCCGTGGCTCCTGGTGGGGCTCCGGTTACAGCCCTATAAAGGGGGCCGGGCTGCAGGGCTGGAGGGAGCTGTGCCGAGCTCTCAGCAGCCGTGTGGCCATGGAGAGCAGTGCCTTTGCTCTGATCCTCACCCTGGCCCTGGCAGCACCTGTTGCCCCTGCAGAGAGGAAGGTATGGGGATGGGTGACGGTGGGGTCAGGGTGCTGGCACACTGCTAGACCCCCCAGGTGCTGCTGGGGCTGCAGAGCTCAGGAGAGAGCCAGGGCTGGGCTGCTGGAGCTGGTGGGACCAGCACTATGCAGCACTGAGGGAAGCTGTGACGAGCCTGGGAGAGAAGGACTGCTCCAGAAGGATGCCCCTCACTGTGGGAATCATCCAGAAACAGGCAGACAGAGCCACACCCTAGAGAATTCCTGTTTGCCCACCAAGCACGCAGGGAAAGCAGTGCACCTGCTGACTTAGCATGAGGGGGACCTGCTCTCCCTTGAGTGCATCAAACTGCACAAAGCAGCACCTGGGCTGAGGGCAGTCAGTGCTAAGGCGTGGCGCTCCCACTGGGGTGGTGATGCCAGTGGCACACGGGGTCTGTGGCACGTCAACCAGTGCTGCAGGCAGGGTGGTGGGCTGGGAGCAGGTTCCTCCCTGCCCGCCCATGCTGTCCTTGCAGTGCCTCCTCTCCGGGTCATGGCGGAGCGACACCGGCGGCCGGATGGTCGTGTCCACCCTCGGCGAGGACGGCAGATTCTCCGGTTCCTACCTGCCGGGACCTGCCACTGGTGGCTCCGAAACCCTCACCTTGCCACTGGAGGGATCCCAGCAAGATGCAGGGCTAGTCTCACAGCCCACCTTCTCCTTCACTGTGCACTGGCGGCTCCAAGGTAGGCAGGAAGGGGGCCATCACGCTGCAGCAGGGATGCCAGCAGAACACAGAGTGGTGCCCTTGTGTCTCACTGCCTGATTTATGCAACTTCAAATCCTTCCAGACTCAGAGACAGCCCAGACAACCGTCTTCCTGGGCCAGTGTTATGCGGGCACCAATGGGGAGGAGATGCTGCATGTCCTGTGGCTTTGGCGAGAGGCGACCGACAGTCCTGCTGAGGACTGGAAAGCCACCCGGTGAGTGCTGAGTCCCAGCCACTGCTGTCCCAAGCTCTCCTGCACCCCAGGCTGAAGAACAGAGAAATACCCTGGGATGAAGCACTGCAGGACCAGGAGGGTTAAATGGGGTTGTCACTGTTGCTGAGCAGGGGCTAAGGAGCATCCCTGTAACATGGTCAGCCCCTCATGCCAGATCTGCCTCAGGGTGGGTGACCCCAGGATAGGGTCTGGCCACAGCAGGTCTTCCCCATCAAAAGGGTCTCCTTCAACTCTCAACAGCAGGAGAGGAGGAAAAGGTGCCAGCACCTGTTGCAGCCTCAGCTACAGGTTGCTGGAGCCCGGAGTACCCTCCTCAGCAGAGATGACCCCATCTGGGTGAGAACAGTGATTTGGTGTTTTCTGCAGGGTTGGCACCAGCATCTTCACACGGATAAAATAACTGCAAGCGGGGAAATCCAGGAGGCTCAGTACCACAAGGCATCGGTTGTTCTCACGGGCAGGCTCTGCTTGCACTGATGTGCTGCACTTGAGCAGCTCTCAGCCCACAAGTTCACGCTTTCTCAGGCAACTTCAAAATAAAGATGCAAAATAAAGGGTTTCTGTGGGGGTGCAGGGCTTGGCTCTGTTTTCTGCCTTGCCTCAAACCCGTGGGGTTTGTCTCGCCCCACAGCCACCCCCCCTCCCCTTTGTGCCACACGGCTGGGGGCAGCAGGGTCCCCGGGGATGAGGGCTGTCCCATGTCCCCTCCCTGACGGTGTGCAGCAGTACTGTGCCTGCAAAACTCCTGCTGTGCTGTGGGTTACACGCTCCTCAGGATCACTCCCAGGTGTCCCCAGCTATGGGGAACAAACCGGGCTGTGACCAGGCAGCAGGGCAAGGCACAGCCTCCGTGTGCTTGCCGCGGCCCGCACGTCCCAGGGCTGCAGGGCAGGCTCCAGGCAGAGCCTTCCCCATGTGAGCAGAGCAGAGGAAGTTTCTCGGGTGCCCGAACGCACGGGGTGGTTGCAGATGGCTTTTGCAGAGCCGGCAGCTTCCCGTTCCCAGCCCCGGCGGATGCACAGCGGTGGCCGGCTGCCAACTGCCCTCCCACTCCGGGGCAGGGGAAAGCTCCCAAATGCCCTGCCCCAGGAGACACCTCAGGTCGGCTGTGTCCTCTGAGCAATGCACAGGTGGGGGTCTCCAGCCAAGCCCCTGATGTCCAAGCATAACCACGGAAAGAGAGGGGAAGGGTGCACCTGGTGCTGGCTGGATTTTTGGGGGGCATCACAGCCCAACCTCTCTGCTTTCTGCCTTAGACACCTTGCTAAAATGGTCCCAGCATAACTCCCTGGTCATGTTGGGACCTGGGCGTTCAGCAGGCTCAGGGCTGAGGTGCCCAGCTGTGGGAGCTGGAGGGAGGTGGTGGCTCCATCGATGTATTTCCATATGCTTTTTTAACCAGTTTTCATATTTCTGCTAGTTTTTCTGTTTCCACCAATATCCAGCAGCTGGTGCTAGTGGATAAAAATAGGATTGATGCTGACACAGGGTATGTCTTAGTTCTGCTACTGACTGAAATTCCCACCTCTATGAGAAACCCTGATTCATTTAAAATAGGGAAGAAAACTGACTCCTTTGAAGCCATGATCAGGAAGTGTTTTGTATTGCCTACACAGCCCAGGCCTTCCCCAGCAATAGGAGACAAATTTCATTTCATATTTTCACAGTTTTCAATACATCACTACTGCAGAAATGAGGTGGCACGACCGACACTCGGGGAGTCACCAAGCGAAAAAGAGCCATTTGGCAACACCCATACGGGACTTGCCAAGGGCCTCCTTCAGAATATTTTGCTCTGAAGGGCTCATGTTTCCAGCACACATGTCAGTGTGCTCTCACAATGCAGACACAGGCACCTGCCAGGACATGAGTGAGATACAGGCTGACCTTGGGCATAACAGAGGGAACACAGCAGGGAAGGTAAGCAGGGACCATGACACTGACCTAAGGCAGAGCAGGGCTATGTTCGTGTGAGTTCAGTGTTGATGTACAGCCTATGCTCCGATCCCTGCAGCCTGCAAGGAAAAAAGATGGAGGATCTGCAGCAAGGTGGAGGAGCGGAGCAGGAATACCAGGTGCCTCCTGCTCCTCTACTTGATGTAACAGGATCCTTGGATGAAGAGCTCATTATGGGCACTTTTATCATTGCTGTCCTTTAACCCAAGGCATGAGGTCCAGGCTGAGCTTCCTTCCTCTCCCCATCTCAGAGCTGCTCACTGCGGGACCAGCACAAGAGCACAGAAAGCAATGAAAAATAGCAGATCTCAGTCATCATGGGCTGAGATCATGGAGCAGCCACCCCTAAAACTGCCAGCTCCTGGCTCCCTGCCCCCTCTCCCAGAGCTCTCTCCCTTCCTGATACTTGGCCAAGCAAGCCAGACTGATGCAGAGCTGTACTGACCCCATCACCCCCAGGCAAACACCAGCTCCAGAGGCTGCTCCCTAGTTTGCTGGCAAGAGCACCATGTGTTACTTCCGATGACTCATTCAATATCAATTAGTGCTGGACCCCCATGTGACACCAGTGGCATTACTCACCCTGGCCTTGAACTGCAAAAAGTGAAACTAAAGTGGGGACAGGCATGACACACCTCAGCCTTGAACTGCAAAAAAATGAAACTAAAGTGAGGATGGGGTCCTAAACCTTCCTGATGCCACGCACAGCTCCTGGGAATGAAAGGGTCAGTGGTTCCCTCAAGATGCTTGAGGGGTGCCGGCCCTGGGCAGGGTACTGAACTGTGACCTGACACTATTGGGACTCTGCTGCTGCCTGTCCTGAGACACACACCCCTGGACAGTCTCTCCTCCCCAGGCAGATACAAAATGTTAATACATCTTGTTTGCCGGCATGAACGTTCTTTGCTTCCCAGGGGGGCTGCAAGCATGGAGCTTCCTTCAGCCATAGCCTTGGGGGTTCCTATGCCCCCAGACCCCACACTGGACTCCACAGCCTGACCTCAGGGTCTGCTAGTGCCTCCTGTGGACCCAGCAATCCCAACCAGACCCAGGACCCAGCCTGGACTTAGCAACCCTGCAGCAGGCAGGGCCTTCCCGGTGGCCCCGGGCGGCTGAGGGGACAGGGCTGTTGCAGCACCCTGGCTCTGCTCCACTTCCTGCGATTGTGCAGCTCCCCGTTACGAAAGCAGCGGTGGGGGCTGACACCAACACCAGCTCCCCGCGCTTCCTTACCGGGGAAGCTGCTGCTTCCGCGGCGCTGCGGGCTCGGGCGTGCACTGTGGGCACGGGGTGCTCACCACACACACTTTTCTCAAAAAAACTGTTTTCGCACCCTTGAAGGGGGGGTGAGAGCTGAGCAACAGCACTGCAAACCCGCACCTTGCCTCAAGAAGCCCCTCTGCACAGCCACGAGAAGGGAAGGCAGGGCGCATTCCACCACACAGGCTGTGATAGTGATCACTCCAGCCTCCCTTAGGTTCCTCCCACAAGGCCCCCAGCCCCAGGCGCTGTCCTCAGCCTTCACCCAACAGTCCAGGGCCTCACCAGAACAAGCACAGAGGACACAGTCACACACCATTAACATTTATTTAGACTTTATTAACAAGGAAGGAATTATTACTCTGATCTAGTTGAAGATGTCCCTGCTTATTGTAGGGGGAACTCGACTAGACGACTTCTACCGGTCCCTTCCAGCCCAAACCATTCTACATGACTCTACGAAATGTCCTGAAGTTGGATGAAGAGATTGATCTACAGATACCACTAAGCTTCACTTCAGGAAAGACACCGTTCACCAGCTCAAAGTGTTTCTGCTCAGCCGTGGGGAGCAACAGGAACCAGTTCACTGCATCACCAGCCAGCACAGCAAGGCTTGGGCACATGAGGACGTGGCTTTGAAACCGTCCTGTGGCCAGCAAAGCCTTCAGAAGAGCAAGCATCTCTGCTGCTCTCTGTCCATGCTGCCTCAGCAGTCTGGCTCAAGATATGCTGGCTCCCTGAGGCCCAGAAGCCTGCAGCAGATGAAAGGCTCAGCCCTTACGGTCGGCAAACAGCACACATGGCTCAGGAAGGACTCCACATTACCTTCTCTAGCCAGGCTGGGAGCTGTGGCCATGGCTCAAAAGCTAGCAGGAACAGGCGACACACTGGGTCTGTCGCAGTGGCAGGCAGGCAGGACCACTCCCTGTGAGGGCACTGAAGGTCAACTCGCGACCTCACTACCTAGAAATCAGGCAACACTGCAGGATTAAGGGGAACGACGTGGGACAGATGCATGCAGTTACCACACAGAGTAAAGAGGTGCCTGTTCATCTCCACCTGGCTGGGACAGATGCATGCAGTTACCACACAGAGTAAAGAGGTGCCTGTTCATCTCCACCTGGCTGGGACAGATGCATGCAGTTACCACACAGAGTAAAGAGGTGCCTGTTCATCTCCACCTGGGCAGGGAAGAACCGGGGCAGTGGCCTCCACCACAAACTGCATCCAGACCTAGCAGAGGTGCCTCAGGCCCGACTGCATTCACTCTCCACACCACAGCCCATCCCCACAAGCCACCAGATGCACTCCAGGCTGCAAGTCACATCAGCAGCCATAGTGAAGTTTCCAGAATTTCCTGTCCCGTCTCAGATGGAGTCCTACTGTGGCGTCAGAATGATTCCTCCCTGGCAAACCCTCTGAGGTACTGCCAATTTGGAGAGTATTCAGAAGAAACTCCTTGGATAGATTATGTTAATGCAACTCAGTCCCTGCCCCGTGGGGTGCCCAGCATCGGTCCCCGTGGGGTGCCCAGCTCCCCGTGGGAGGCAGCAGCGGTCACATCTCGTTGGCATGGTGCTGCTGGATGAGAACTCTGTCAGGGTGTTCCACCCACTCCTGACCCTTGGCTTTCCATGGCACCAGCACCGCTGCCGGCAACGGGTCGCTCTGGGGCGGGCCCAGCTTGGAGCCTGCTGCTGCTGGGGGGTCAGAGGATGAGTTGCTGTTGAAAGGTATGGGATCGGGGTCAAGTGGACTCTGCCCCTCTTCCCATGACTGATTGAGATTGCCCAACAGTGAGGAGTCCCCAGGCTCTAGGCTGAAGCCCTCCAGTGCAGCATCCTGCTGCACATCAGGTGCTCCCTGGTTCGGGAACTCGCGGATTTGCCGTGACAGCACTGTAAGAGAGGTAGAGCCAGGTCTGTCATTTCCAGCCTCCAACCCTCCAGCTCCAAGCACAGAGCGACCACAGAGCCCAGGAGCAAGGACAAACTGTTCAACTAGGGCTTCCTCCTCCCAGGAGAGGCGGGGAGAGGACGCTGCACAGCTGCCAGGCACAAGCACAGCTTGTGCTCCAAGAGGGACCGGATCTCTCCAGTCCTTGCACCGCCCCTGGCCCAGGGCCCTGCTCCCAGGCAGCCCTCTGCAACAGGGCTGAGATAAGAGTCCACAGCTTGAGCAAGACAGCAAAGCCAAACCTAGTGGCCACCCCAGGTAAGGGGCTGCTGAGTTGGAGGTGCCTCAGAGTTCAGGCTGTCTCTGAGGAACGTGCTGTGATCTGCAGGGCAGCACTTCACCTGAACCCACACCTCAGCTCCCATCTGGGCACTCACCTTTGGGTTCCAGCTGTGGCTCTACGCTCCCAGGTGAGCGGATGCTGGGGGAGAGAATGAGGCAGAAGGACAGAAACACGATCTGGAAACAGAAAGATCAGCACAGATCTCAGCGAAGATGGATAGGCACCACTGGCTGCAATAAACACCTCTCTCCCAAACTTGCAAGGACACCAGAATCCCCCCTCCAGACACTGGGGCTGAAACCACTTACCATTGTGCAGGTTTTTCTTCTGGTGGTTTTCGGGACAGATGGTCCCACCAAGGCCTGCAGCTTCCGCAACTGCCTGAGCAGTGACCTGCAGGAGAGCAGGCAATGCAGGTTAGCACAGCAGCTGAACCAAGAGCTGTAGGGTTCCCCCACTCTTTGCAGCCAGGGACAGGTCACAGTCCTGAGAAGATGAACAGCCTTCCCCACCACATCTCCTGCCAAATCCAACAAGAAGAACTCACATGTTCTGCTTCTCCAGCAGCTGCACCTTCTTCTCCAGTTCATGGTTTTGAGCTGTACAGGCTGCCACCCTTTCCAGGAAGAACAAACAGCACAGGGGTAAAACAGAGAGGTTTTGTTAGTTAACAGCAGGGACTTCACCCGAATCTCTCCTCAGGTAATCTCTCCTCAGCCACCACCTCTGGGTGGCTAGGGTAGACAACATTGGTCCTGGTCTCTACCTCATACCACCTGCAGCAAAGCCCAGAGAGAGACACCTTATACCAGATTTGAGGGGAGGTGAAGCCCTGGCCATTTGTGCAGAAACCACCTGACCAAACCCTAAGGATGCTGTCTCCTAGCAACACACCAGCCCTGCAGATCTGCAACATCAGGCTGTACTGCAAACTAGCCTGACCTGGAAACCACATGGGATCTGGCACGTCAGCCACCTGGCTCGAACAAAGCAAGCTTTGGGCCATATCCAAACATAAGAGAGCCAGGTAGGCTATGTCCTGAGGTTCTGAACCCTCAGGAGAGAGCTGTTGCCCCACAGGGTCAGCCTTACTTTCTGCCCAGGTGGCAAGAGCCCAGCAGCAGAACAGCGCAGCGGCTTGTGATGGACACCCCCTGCTCCCGGCCCTGGCAACGTGGTCAGCACAACTAAGGACATATACAAGGCGAGCAGCCTTTCTCTGACCAAGCAGGACATGTATTCATTCCCATCCCATTGTTATCAGGCCTTGAAGGTCCTGTGCACCAAGTACTAAACCAAAAAGATTTCTCCTTTTCCTCTCTGCCAGCCTCAAGGTTCTTGGGCACTAGGCCTGTTACTCCCTTCCCTTACCAGCCTTGAAGATCCCAGGCACCCAGCCAGCCCTGTCACAGAGCAGAGAAGCACAACAGCACAGAGTGCACTGTCCACAAAATCAAGTAATTGCAAGTTCTAAGGGGGAACTTGGACTGGAGCTGCTGCTGGACAGCAAGACCCAGGAACCCTCTCAGCAGGGACACCTCCACCACAGCCTGTTTCCTCCCAAGACTGAGGAAGTGACTCATATTCTTTTATATAATTTTTGAGTCTATGTTATAATAACTATAAGGACACAGAAAACCACGTATTAAGATCTGACCCGATCTGCAGACAGTACAGGTGATCAGAAAAGTTGATTTAGGATGTAAGTGACTAGAAACCGTAAGTTAAGTTGTACAATAAGTCCTGTATTACACTGCTTATAGATTGACTACATTGATTCTGCTTGTAGAAAACCTCTGCCCATTCTAAATCACAAACTCTGCGCTGTGATAAACAAAACATGGTAAGAAATCAGATTTCAAAAAGAATGTAATGGAAACCATGATTTAGTGTCATCATCGTTCTGACAAGGATCCCTAAAAGAACCTATGTATCCCCTCAGTGTTGAATGACGCCGCTGTGTGCCCATACTTGTTTTCCAGGCCATCCACATAGATCTTCCTCCTGCGACGACTATCCTGAGCTGACTGCTTGTTCCGGATCTTACGGCGCACTTTCCTCAGAATTCGCTCTTCAGCCTGCAAAAGGGTCATTTCTCGTTAACAGCAACCCCGGGGTGTAGGCAATCCCATACACCCAAACTCCGCGCACACCTCAGGGCCCAGCCCAAGCGCTTGTCTCTTCTGTCCCTCCCACACCGCAGAACGAACTGCAAGGCAAACTCTGGCCTGCTGATACAGGCAGCAGCTTCCAAGGTGTAGCAAAAGTGAGGCAGACCAAAGAGAAATGAAAAACATGTGGCTCACAAGCCACTAGTCAGCAAAAAAACAGGGTTGGAGGTATTTGTGGCATATCTGTCTCCTGCGTGGAGGCTCACAGCAGCCAGGTCTCATTGGTCTTTTATTCACCTGACTAGGAAAGCAGAAGTTGCTCTGCACATAGACACCCCCCGACTCAAGAGGAAAAGGACACCAAGCCCTGATGCACACTACCCTGAACACAGCACCTGGACACGAACATTCTCATCAAGACACTGTCCTCTATTCTCAAACCCCTGCACTAGCTGATATACTCGAGTGGTCCAAGTCTGTTTGCCTCTAGCGAGGACTCACTTTGGTCAGTGGCAGACACGTTGGTAATGTAACGCCTTCTTTCTCCAGCAACTGCTTCTCCTCCTCTGTCAGGACCAGCTCTGGGAAATCATACTAGAAAACAGCAAAAATACACAGTGCAACATACAGGGCAGGGAGGGCATGCAGCAATCACACAGAACGGGGATCATCCCTCCCAAAGCAGCATTGTGCTTTCCCTCAGAGATATCCCTCACAGAAGTCAAGCCAGAAGAGGAGGAATGTGAGCAAAAGCAAAGGCTGGGGTACACAGGCACATGGCAGTCAGTACCTGCATGATGGCTCCAGGCACAAGCTGGGGTTCACAATCCACATCAACAGCAATGGGGGAACTGGAGCTCTGTTCCAGTGCCTTGCTTGTGCCTTCCAAACCCACCCATGTCCCTGGGGAAGGACACGTGAGTCAGGCATTGGGCCTTAGTGAGGCAGCACCTGATTAACCAGCTTTGAGTAGCACAAAAACACAATTTTATGGCAGCAGAAAGCCTCTGAACTTGGCTCTCTCCATCACTGCCTGGCACTCACCCAAAAAAATCTCCATGTGGGACTGCTTTTTAGCCTGTATCCAGGACAGAAAGAGACTACACACATCACTCACCCAGCTCAATAGTAACATCTCCTTCTGCCGTGTCAGACCTCACGCCTTCCAGCACAGGCCAGTGGAGGGAATAGTTGTGATCAACCTGCACAATGTCTCTGCTGGCAAAAACGCTGCCAGGGAAAGGGGATAGATGCTGATCCTCAGAAATGCTGCTGTCACTGCTGGCAGGCAAATAATCGAGCATGCCTGGTTCATCTTCTAAGGGGCTCAGCAGCGAGCTGATGAAGTCATCCACCTCCTTGTCCAGGAGCTGCAGAGGAACAGCTTTTACTCAGCAGGGATACAAACCTCCTGAACCTCAACCTAGCAGCAATTTCTCCCAGACAACTCACCTCAGGTGTTGGCAGGACCCAGTCTTCGAGCAGACCATTCTGCTCCTCTGGGATTTCAGGGCAGGGAGCATCATCCTTCAGGAGAAAGTCAAGCAGATCCACGTCTGCCAGGGCATCCAGTCCCTCTGGGCACGACATCTGAGCAGGAAATCCAATCTGAGCACAGGCACAAGGGGAGACACCAGCACTGCTTCAAGATGCCACTCAGACCCTACAGACTAAGTCTCCCCATGCAATGTCAACAGCTGCCAGGGCCCTGCAGTGATGACCGGTCTCCAAGTACTTCCTGAACAAGGCTCTTATAACAGTACTGGTGGTCCTTACATGCCAGTTTCCCCACTGGGCTGGTGGGACCCAGACACAGGACCCATATTCCACCCAGAACTCAAAAGCTGAAGGAAGGAGAAGAAAAGTAAAACAGCCTCAGACTTTCTGGCATGGAAAGCATGCAAGATCCTTCTATTCCACCGAAGCCCAAAAGTGCCAAACCCTGTACCATGCAGCCAACAGGGATAGCCTCCTGTCACAGGAAAATTATTAAGAGGGGTTAACTGTCAAGGGGTTAACTAAAAGGATTTTGCTAGTAATTAAATGATAATCAAATTCTAAGTAATCAATGATTGAAGAGAAATTAAACAGTAATCAAATGGTCATTAAGCGATCATTGAAGGTTAACTAATGAGTGACGTAACAAAGATTTTGAATGATGATTTAGTAATTCAGGCATCTGTCAAACATTCCACTATTTAACACACTTGTAATCATTAAGCTATAGTTGGATATATATAAACGTCACTACCACACAATATACTTTTAGGCTAAAAGTAAAACGCTCCTTACCTTGCTGCAGAGATCAGACGCTGGTAAAGGGTGTCTCAGCCCTGAGGAGTGACCTGGAGAGGTGTCCCTGCTCACAGGGAGATCTGCAGCAGAGCTCAGGGGGCTCAGGGAGCCACAGGAACTGACAGGACAGAGCGAAGGACTTGCAGTCAAACCCTGCCTTGGTGTCTGTGCACGTGTGTAGCTGCAGCAACTTTAGCTCTGTCTAGTCCAGCTCAGGCTGCTGCTGTTATCTCTGGATCAGACCCGGCCCAGGTGCCTCAGTCCCTGAGAAGATGTGGCCTGGCATGGCTGTCACAGAGGGCATGGCTGGGCCAGGATCAGTTGGATCAGCCCGGCCGACTCGCCTGAGCCAAAGCTCCGCTCATGCTGTGGGAGCGTGGGCATCCATCCCATGTCTCCATTAGCACTGCTAAGTTTTCACATCTAGCTGTCAAGCATCACAGACTGAAAAACAAAAAGGAAAAACAGCAAAAATATATCACCACAAAAACCACGTGGAACCCCACCCAAAACCAGAAAGTGGAGCAGCAAAAGGAAGGGGAGCCAGGCAGAGCCAGTGATGGCACTGGCAGGGCCCACGGCTTCCAAAGAAAGACTCGGAGGAGTTTCTCCGCAGAAACCGTGTGCCAGGCAAGCAGCACGGGCTAGACAAGAACAAGGGAAGAAAGAAGCAAGTTGCATCAGAAGGGAGGGGGA
>VXAY01002843.1:111868-127294 GCA_013399855.1 Oxyruncus cristatus | reverse complement strand
TATATTAAATAATATATATAATACAATACAATATACATATTAGATACTACATTTATACTATAGTACAATACACTATACTGCACTGTGTTGTAATATAATATGTTTTATAATGTGATTTTATAATTTTAACCCAAACTAGATAAGACATATTGTTTGCCCTAGCACTCCTAGGAGAGCAGCCAGATGAGCAGCCTTTCAATAGGATAGTTCAGTTTGCTCATTCGGGCAATTCTTGCATCATTGCTCGGAAGGAAAAAAAAAAAAGCATTTCAAGATCTCAACATGTGTCATTTAGCCTTGATTTGGATCCTGATGGCTCTATACTGTGGGTTTTTCTGTCAATGGTACTGCTTAAATACCTACAAACAAGCATATCCTTAAGTGCTCTGCTGATGGAAGTCCAGACAACGTGGCAGCCTCCTGGGGTGAGCCCTCTCCTCTCTGCACAGCATGGTGGTGGGAGGGAAAGAACTCAGCAATGTCCTTCAGTCATAACTATTTCAAAAAAATGAAAGGATGGGGAGAGAAACCAAACCAGCCAACAGGCATTGGGAACACTTTGAAGGGGTACTTTTATCACCTTTATTCTTTTCTGACCATCTTGACGCCCTAGTAATTATACTGATTTCAGTGGAGTAGGCTCTTTGATGTGTATTTAGCAAACTGTGGCCATGACAAAAATCAGTGTAAATGATCATAGATCATTGAGGGTAGGGTACGTAAAGAGCCATGGTATGAACTGACAGAAAGTAACTTGAAGATGACTACAAAGAAGTCCAAAATCCATCTAAGTTCCAAAGATCCAGACTACGGTCCTGATGGCCAGGTCAGTGAGCGTATCTTTTTCTTCATAGCCTGCTTCGGATGCTATTCAAACATAAGAAGGGAATTTAACTATTTGGTCATTAGGAGAAATGTTCAGGCCACTCAGCAGCTGCATTTGGCATGGGTTGGGTTCCCTGAACACCATGCATGTACCTCTGGGGGTGATTTCCCATATAAAGAGACAGGATCACTACCAGGTGCAGACCTCAAAGGCACTTAATGCAACACACAGTGTGTAGTGATAGCTTGAAACAGCAGAAGCATCAAAGGAAACGACTGCAGCTGCCTCTGACTGCAGCAAATACATGAAAGGACAATATCATGCGGGGGTTTTATTTTTTATTTCCTAGCAGGGGATCAAGCAACAGATCAAAATTTCACCTGCACTGAAGTGAGGGACTAAACCACAAAAGACTGATTTCTCCAAGCTGACTATGCCAATGGATTTTGAAATGAGATGCTTAAAGCACTGCCCTGGCTGGGACTGCAAGCAGAGAAGGGGGTGCACTGGCACCCCAGGAAATGAGGCACGACTGCCCTGAAGGGCTGTTGACAAAGGTGCTGTCAGCACTGTTGCAGCAGGAAGGGGTTCTCAGGCTTGCAGCAATCTAATAGGGAAAAGGGAAGGGAAAAGATGACCAGAATCAGCATATAATGAGTTTATTCAGCATCTTTTGAACACAGCTGCTTTATTGCTGCCTTTTTTTTTTTTTTTTAATACCACAGACCTGGAAATAATAACCTTTATTTAAGTGCTTATATTCAGCCATATCAGCACTGCCCGTTCCAGCATGAAGGCTTTGAAAGGGATATTTGATATGAGATGATTATTTGCTAAGCCATCAGGTTCAAAAGTAGATTTTTTGGAAATAGGCATGACCAGAGCTGTTTTTTAAAAGTGACCTGCAAACAGCTTTCTAAAACTCAGCAGCTTTGCCTTTTCATTGTATGTTGCCTCATATTTACCTGAACTGAGTCCATTTCTGAGCACTAACACCCTCAATTTTTGACGTCCAGCAAATTAATTGTCTGGGTTTTTCAGGTGTCCTACCTGTGACTTTGTTAGACCCAAACATATTTAGGAATCAATAGTACCATGAACTACATCATGATGGTCACAGTTGGGTCTCCCTTATGAACCTTGCATATGCTAACAATCAAATACTCCAAAAGAAAGTTTATGTTGGTGCTAAAAATAGATGACTGTAATGAAAGGCATTGTAGTTAGCATTAAATTAATGCTAATTGTAATTAAAATGCATTCTTAAATCCTTGAGCTTGGATTTTTGGTGACTCATCTGTATCCAGATGATCTGCCTTTCTCTCTGTATCCAGATATTTTTGGAGCATGGATGAATTCCAAGTATGAAATCTCAATTTAGACAGGGCAAAAGAGATAACAGCAGGTTGGGGAAGTGACCAAAATAAAGGCAAATTTATATCAGCTGCTTTGATGAAGATGGTTCCTTCTTTTCTACCTTAGCATCTTGAACCCCTGGTCTCAGGAGGTGGGGATTTAGCAGCCACGGCCAGGACAGGCTGTTTTTTCTCATGTACAGTTGAGCAAGGATTTGTACCTCCCTCCTCCTGGTGCGGCCATTACTACCCTGCTCAGTGATCATGTCATGCAGAAAGACTAAAACCCACTGAAAAGCTGCCCTGGGATGGCTATGACCCAAAAATCTGTGTTTCAGGTACCTTCGTGTAGCTGCTTGGGTAGCTGGCATCCATGGTGCAGACCTGCAAGACTGATGATCCTGTGTCTGCTTCTGTGTTTAAAAATATACATGGTCATTATTTCCACTCACCAGGAACAAACAGTTTATTAACACTTCTTGGTCTGCAATCTGAGGCTTGACCTTTTAAAACCCTAAGTGGTTTAGAGGTTGGGAGTCCACACCTTCATAGTGTGATTAAGGCAATGGCACCTGTGTGGGGTCCTACTGGTACAGCAGAGTTATTTTATGAAGTCCTTTTGGTGTTCAAACTCATCCCACATCTCTTCTTCCTTCTTTCCCCACAATATGATCTGAAATAACCTGGATATGTTAAGCAGCAAAGCTTTCAAATCTTGATTTTCTGCAGAGCTTTGCAAAGAGCCAAGGAGTGATCTGAGGGAGCTTGGTGACACTCAGGATCTGCACAAGGTCCAGGAGCGAGCAGTGGGAGGGCATGTATGGAGGTTTGTTGGCTCTTGGCTTGCTACTACTCGGATGGAGATCATTATCCCCATACAGGAATTTCAGGCAATTCCTTGAAAATGCAGGGGCAGCACAGCACAGGCTCCCCCCACCACAGTGAGAGTGGTGGGCGAGAACATCCCAGACACACCAGCCCCTGTTGCTCTTTCCTCTCCTCTGGGGAGTACTAGAGCAATGGGTTATGAGCAAAGGATGAAGTGTTCCTGCATATGGATGGTTGTCCATCTGCAACAGGCTGCTGAGCTGCAAGTCCTGCATTTGGAGAGGTCCAACAGGATAAAAACCTGTCTGCCCAAGCAAGCAGAATGTTTTCCTGTGCCAATCACCTTTGCATCACATTCCTTCCCTTGCTCAGCAACTGCATTTTCCTCTACAGTCATTAAGCTGTTCACTTCCAGGATTTTTTCAAGGTCCCTGGTGCTGGCCAAGAAAGGAATAAAAAATTGAGTGGTTAGAAATTCAACCCAGGAGAATATCACTGGACCAGCATCTCTGACAATGTTCAGATACATACTACAGGTGTGCATCCCCACTTTCAGAGATTAGATCTATTGATCACTTATTGGGTAGAATAAAAAACCCTCTGTTTTGACTTAGGATATTGTTGGAGAAAGCTGAGAGATAACCAATAAAAAAAAAACATTAGAAATCTATCAGTGCCACATGCACAAAAAAAAAGGGCTTGTGCTTGATTTTGACACTGTACATGAACTCAAAACCAGCAAAAAGGAGGTCATTCCAAACACACTAAGGGATGCTCCCCTGAAAATCAGCTTCATTACTTTTTCAAGCCAGACCTCAAAGCTTCCCCTTCTCCCAGCGCAGGGTAGCAGCTGGTCTTGCCATGGGGATGTATGGGAACGCAGGCGAGATTCACCTCTAAAATTATACTAGGATACTTTCAGATAAATTAATGAAGAACAATTTTTTTTTCATTGAAAATGCAAACTAATTTAGAAAGTTGTCTGATCTTGATGACCTACAAAATGTCTTTAACTGGAGCTCAGCTCTGACCTTTCAGACATGTTAAAATAAATATTTCTGTGTGCTTAGATAAGAAACACAAGCAAAAGGCATATTAGAGTTTTAAATGTCACAAAGATAGGGAAGCATAATTTTTGGAGAACTCTTAAAAAGCAGAGAGTTTTTTACATCTTTCGACTTCCACAAGGAATTCACATGGTTTTCTGAACAATTTGGTCTAAATACCAAAGTTACTAAACAATTTGCTCAGACAATGTTATCTGAGAATAAGTGGTGTTGTCCTTTCCCTCAATTAATAGATGATATGAAATATTTTAATGTACAGTGCCAGTGTTAAAAATGCAAAGAGAGGTGAGACTCTTTCTGGAGGTTTTTTGGCTAATGTGTAACTGCGAACAGCAGAAGGGCAATAAACAAAAAGAGCTTCAGGGCTCATGGAAATCGCTGACTCATGTTTGATGATACAGAGGTTGTCCAAAAGCCACAGGCTGTGGGATGAAGTAAGCAAAGCACTGTGAAGCTCGGCGTGCAGCATCCTCTCACAGTGCAGAGGGAACTCAGATGGGACAAAAATGCTGCCACTCGTCCACTCCTGTTCAGGCAGCACATACACAGAGGGGCTCTGCCTCCTGCCTGGCACCACCTGTATGTTGAGAGGTGGCACTGAGGGGTGGACAATGAGAGGAGAGGTCCTCCTGCCTCCACTGATGGGATACCTGCTCCCAGCTCTATCACTGGCATGGGGTTGGACCCCGCTGCCATAGGGCTGTGCAGATGAATTTGTTTTGGCTGGTCGGTCAGCTTTTGGGTTTGTGCCTTTAAAGTGAAAATCGGGATCTTGCAGTCACTGTGAACCTCATGTACTGGACTGACGTTGGTAGGGATCTTCTTGAGAAGGAGGATTTGCTCATTTTCCTTTTCCCTGTGTGCGTATGCGTGTGTGTGTGCACAGCAGGCAGGTGTGTATGTGTGCATGGATGTAAATAAGGCCTAATAATACCATTAAATTAATTCCTTCTGTTGCTATGGGAACACACACAATTGCATCAAGTGTGTGCAGCAGAGGTAGGTGCTATGGCGGGTATCAGAGCAGACCCTTGGGTTTATCTTGTAAAATGTTGTGGGTTTTTCAAAGCAGACTGGGGAAAAATTGGACTGGAGCTCCTGAAGCCAGGAGGTGCAAATCGGGAATTGGCAGTCTTTTCCCAGCTTGCAAATGAACCAGTCTTCACACCTAATATTAGCAAGCCCCACCTGGCATGGCAGCCTGCACCTGGGGCTGGTTCCCAAGGAGATGAGTGGTGGGCTGGGAGGGTGGCAGGAGCGGGCAGCACAGAGCATTGGCTCTTTCGACACTTAGCAGTGATTCATGGGGCTGGAGGAGAAAAAACCTAAACCCCAAAACCCACCCAAGGAGAAAAGGTTTGTAGGGAATCTAAGGATCCTAAAGTCACACTTCCCCATGCCAGGCAGGGTTTGCTCCTAAACTATCTGTGCTCTCAAATCAGCATCTCCATGCTGGATGGCAAATGTGCACACAACCGTCCCCTACCAATGGGTACCATTTTGGGAGCATCATGGACCACCACCACTGCCCCCCATGCTGAGGGGCTGGGAGATCCCACAGCAGCAACTTCAGCTTTCTCTTGCCCTGTTTGCAGCACAGAGAATGGTATTTACCCTAAACTTCACTGGCGAGGGTTTCTCCTTGTGATGTACAGGTTAGAGCCCCCTTTCTGAGATGGGCAGGTCATCTCAGGAATACTTGCTGCCTTTCTCACTAGAAATCTTTTGATTCCTAGTCCAAATCTGAGCTCCCCTCCAGCAAGCAGCTCCCTGCCCCACACAGGCAGTCTGAGCTGGAGCCAGCGACACCAATTGCCACTCTGCTGGCTGCAGAGTCTGTGCAAGAACAGCTTTGGAAGAGTTAGTCAGTGAGTTAGAAAGAGGCTTGGGGGTTTTAAAGGTTTTAACATTCTTTATCACTTGCTTTTCAAAATCAAGTTTCATCACATTTGGTTTGCTATTCTCTTTGCAATCAGTCACTTCACAGTCTTACTGAAGAGCAGAAAGGTGTGAAGCAGCACAAGCTCTGCAAGGACCCTCCACTCCACTGCAGATACCCACACTCATCCAATTTAACCCTACTCATCCCTCCACACTCCTCAGAGCCTGCCTTATCAGGTAGCTATGAATTGTTACTAATTTCCAATTTAACAAAGGCAATTTGTCATCCAAAACTTAGATGCAAGAGTGATTATCCATGGCAACTGCCAACTCTCATTGGAGTCACAGCTTTCCTAGACAGGGCTGTACTCTCCAGGGAGACTTCCTGGGAGTTGTTCCCCAATGGCTCACCTCCCCTTTGATCACAACTGAAATGCATCTGCTCGGCTGCAATCCTTCAACTAGAGGATCCCACTCTACACAGAACAGTAGCTTGTCTTCTTGCTCCTTACAACACCACTAATCTCTGTGCTGACTTTACCGGTAGTAGTTTGGGTTTGGGCTTTTTTTATAATTTTTCTGATCTGTTGACATTGTATGATTTAGAAAACCATAATAATAACAACAATAATAACAATAGTTAGAAGACATCAGTGAAGGCACGAGCTTTGATTCCTCCTTACCCCCACTTTACACTACTTGCTGGGATCTGACAGCCAGTCTGTTTTTGACCCCGTATACCTGTTAACACCACGTCACAAAAATCTCAAGCATCACAATCTCATGCAGTAGCAAGCGATATACTTTGGAGAAGTCCAAGTCTATTTTTCTGCACAGAGGTGTTGGTCCCATCCATGGAGGTGTTTAATCCTGTCACAGAGGGAAAGAAAAAAGTTGTCTACTGTGATCTGTCTTCTGAAAAGCCATGATAACCACATTACTTAGGGTTTCGGTCTACTATTCATACTTAGCTGCCGAAGCTACCTGTGCATCTTTTTTTAACCAAGATGGTTTCTCATCAACAAAACATATTGGGGAGGGGGTTTTTGGTGTTTGGTTAGTTGGTTGGTTTTGGTTTTGATTTTGGTTTGGGGGTAGGGGAGGAGTTGGGTTGGGGTTTTTTTGAGCTTTTTGCAACGTTTCTGGAACTGTATCTGCAGGGGCACCCACAGAAGAATCTGAATGATATCCAGGTGGCACCAACGTTTCCACCATTAAAGTCACAGCCACTGCATTACCCTTCAGAGAACTGGCCATTTTAAAGCCCTAAATATACATCTGAGTGGTTGGTATTGCTTTCTGTTTGCACAATATAAATGTCAACAGAGACTGACTAGGGGTACCTAGGCAACAGCTAATTTTGAGGTCAGTGATTAACTCTTCTTTGTCAGCACACAATTTACCATCAAATTATCTCTAGCTGAATATAGCGCTTTCGGGACTAAAAAAGGTCTTCTTGCTATATTAAGACACTGAGAGCCATTGTTAATGGTGGCAAGTGATGTTTGTTGCCTTGTCTCCTGGTCGAAATACTGATGTCCATGAGGGAAGCAGTCTCTTAGGGACAACGACCCCCTACTCCAGGATTCCCAAGAAGAGGAACCGAAGGCTGAGCTCAGCCACTGCACACCATGCTGCAGTGTTCATGGCCATAGCAGGGAGCAATCAATTTTTATTTTCTATGGCACCTATACACACTTCCTTGATTAGATAAAAAGTGGATGCTACCAATTAGCACATATATCAACAATAAAGTGTTGATGCTCAACTTGAATTTTGCTCTCTCCCTTCCCAGAGCACTTTGCTCCCTTCAGCTCTTCAAAATCCTTCATTTTTTCATTAACTTCTAGCTAGTGAGTCAAGCCATAATTTTGAGTTTAAAACTCTCTGTATTCTAGCACTGTATTTCAAACCCATTCTGCTAGCACATAGGGCTTTTTGGAAATAAAACAGAAAACCTCATGTATTAGAAGGTCCTTCTAGTGGTCATCTCAGGAAGCAGGCTGTTCTGCAGGGATTACATAGGGTAAGCAATCATCCTTCTGCCTGGAAAAATACTCATTTGTGATCTACATCAGCATGAGCATTTTTTTGGGAGGACTCCAGACCTATGGACATTACACCTCTGGGCCCTGTCCCTGCATTTGGTGCTACCAAGCTGAGTATATGCTCACCTGTGAGATAAGGAGAAGAAGGGTGGGCTGGATGCCTACAGGAGGGCAATGGGTTTTGCTTGCTGCCAGCACCTGAGTATTGCTTTGTCTGTGGATTTTTCCTAGCCTTTCCTGCTGCCCTGGGAGATGTAATCATCCCAGTCCGTATGCTTTGCTCTCCAAGCACCCTGAGATGCTAATAACTTTGGTCTTGCCAGCTCTGCTTTTGGTATACTCCTGTAAATCAGACACCACAAGAAAAAAAAAAAAAAAAAAAAAAAAGGTTTTCTGAGAATTTGCAATTCTTTTTTACTGCCACAGCTAAATAATCATCAGCTTGTTTCTTGCTGGCAGGAATCCAGGCTTTTTAGCAGTGACTGGCTTGTTTTGAAGTTGCTTTAATTTGTTGTCTTAGAGGAAATATCTTCGCTCATGTTTGCCAAGCTGACATGTAAAGAAATATGAAACTATATTTGTTTCTGTAAGACTCAAATAAAACAGGTAGAGTACTAATAATAAGGGTATACATGTGTAGATGCTATTGGTTTGCACCTGAGTTATTAATGTCTCTGGGTAATATCTAGTATGACATACAATATATTTGGCTGGGATGTATGAATCTGTGCCTGCAATGTTGAATTCCTGGGCCAAGCACCCCAGGACAACACTCCCACTGGTGGGCAAGGACCTTGCTTTCTCCCTGTACTGTGCTCCTCTGCTGAAGGTACAGCCTTCCTCTTTGAGGAAGAGAGCAGTAGCTCTCTACCCACTTTCCTGTCCCACCTATGACACTAGAATGCAATCTTCTCGGATGCCTGGGACTTCTTTTAGTTTAGTGACTCAAGACCAACCAGCATTTCTTGGCTACCACCTTGTAATTAAAGACTTCAGTTGACCCCCCCGAAGAAATTGCCTATGGAGATGAGACAAACTCCAACGCTAAAGTTTTAAGGGCAATTGTAAGGGTTTTGTTTTAAGGGAAAATTGGAAAACCATCTAAAGGGAATACCTTAAGGACAGTTCATTTTGTGTCGAGGTTGTGTGGAGGTGTAGCAGAGCAAGCACAGGAAAGACAGCTTGACTACAGCCTCATATGGTGAGTAAAGATAGAGATTTGGTCCTGTCTCAAAGAGGATGTTTCTGTATTACATGCAGTGACTGCTTAATGCCATGTAGCTGTTGGCCCACATTTTTGGTAGGGCACATAGCTAATTCATTCCTGTGAGAGGTGGGGGGCAGAAAATCAGACCTCCACCATTTCCTTAGGGACTCATTCAGTCATTAGGTGAGTACCTAAAAGGCTGTGTCTGGACAAATATTCTCTCCTAGATGTAAAAAAAAAAAAAAAAGAGGGTGAATAAGCCCTGCTCAGGTATCTAAAAACAAAGAGATGGCAACCAATTTTTGGAAAGGGGTTCTAGGGCAGATCCTTCTTGGGCAGAGGTGCAGATCAGCCATCTCAGCACATCTCTCTGGCCATGGCCACAGAGATCAAGACTGAGCTTATTCCATTTTCTCAAATCACAGTGTGGCCTGTGGCGGGGAGGAGGGGCAGGGGGTGATCAGGATACACCACTGCATGCTTGGATCCTATTCTGAGCCTACCTGCTCAAGGGATCCTCAGCACTGGGATTCCTGGCTTAGAAATAAATTTTTTCCCATTCTGGGGGAGTCATATACCTTACTCTAGTTCCCCAAGCCCTTATCGGAACTGGCCTGCAGTGCCAGTTCTGTGCTGCAGACAGGGAAACTGCTCATGGGTGATGATGGGGCTGTCTTCTTGCAATTTCTAAGAAAGCAGTTTCAGAGAAGAAGATAAGCATGGTGCTTTTTCCACCATTAAATTTATTTTTAGCTTGCATTCTAGTATTTGGAAAAAGTGTTCTCAAACTCACTTTTAACTTTAATGAAAAAAAATGTATCTACACCCTCCTATGTAGTCACTGTTCAGCAACTTAAAGGATCACATGAAACACAAACATCTTAGTAAAATAAATTTGCAGTTTCTTTTTACAAAGCTGCAGAAAGACATTGGTTAGGTGAACTCTCGACTCCCTCTCTTAGATGTGCAGAAAAGCCCTGGAACAATTGAAAGGCTAGTTTGAAGCCATTTAAAAACTTAAGCAAAAACATTTGGGAAATCTTTAAAAGAATGAGAACAATAAAAGACCTTGTTCCACTGCACTTGATGACACGTCCAATGATGAATGACCTTTCTTGCTGCTGCTTTCTTTCCATCATCAGAACAAGCAGGGCAAGGAAGGAAAGGCTGCAAAATATGTGTATTTAGCTTCAGTATATTCATCCCTAATCTCTAGAAATAAACGGAGTGGACCAGAGGCTATCTTTTTCAATAAAGGTAAGCGATGACCATGGCTTTCCTAACGAATTCTGTACAAACCATGTGCAGCTCTTTAAGCATCCATGAGTTGCTGGCCAGCATTATTCCTTCAAAAGCTAAGCCAGGTCCTCTGGCTTAGCCTGGTTGGCCGGTGGCAGTGGGCTGACAGATGTGGAGATTGCTAAGCAAATGTGTGGATCACCCTTGTAGTCACTGTGTCTCTACCAAAAGATGATATAATGAAAGCTCAAGCAACTGAAATAGAACAAACACCTCTGGGTGGTGAGCCCTCAGAAGAGGCATCTCTGCCTGACTAAGCTTAAGAGGTCAAAGCTGCATCCAAAACTCATCCTGTCTGAAGTGGGAGTGGTAGGAGGAGGAGGGATCATAGCCTGGAACCATGTCACTGTCAGCCACGGGCAGAACTGGCAGCTACTGAAACTGTGAGATGGGGCAGAGCAAGGGAAGGCTGGGCAGGAATCCTACCCCACAAAGGAAAAGGGAGACTCACTTGAAAGTGTTCCAAAATCCTTTGAGAGTCATAAGTGTAAGCTCAAGCTGTGCTTCTGTTTTTCTGTACATACCTGTATTTACATTTTCTTCTCACTGAAAAAGAAATTTATGAGGGCTCAAACTCCCGTGGGATTGAACCTAAGGTTCAGCCTGAATCCATTTCTGATGACCAATGTTTGTTACAATATTGAAAGCAGATTTTCACCTGCTTATATGAAGTTTGTCCCTGTATGTTCTCCTAGTGATTCAGAGACCACATAAGACACTGTACCACTTCCCAAAGCACACATCAAATCCATTGGAGAAATGCAGCTTTGTGAATGCAACAGTGTAAACCAGGATTTTCAACCCAAGCATGTGCTAGAAAAAATGTAACAGTTGTTTTCATGAGTTTATACAGTCCCATGTAGCCTTACTGTGCAAGTAAAATAGATTTTACAGACATGTAGGTTGTTTTCTGGACTGTAGTTGCATGAGGGACAGAGCAACCAAGCAGCTGGAGACTCATCAAGGGGGAGTGATGGCGCCCTGAGTGCTCCATCAAGAAGCACAGTCAAGGACCTCATGAGAAACACAATGAGTGATGGAGAAACAGGACTGTGAAGGATGCAATTGAAATTCTGAGTGGTGTCTGAACCCCTCTGAGGTTTATATCATCAGTAAGTTTTGCAATGTTTTCAGGTGGACACCTCTCCAAATCTAAAGGATCAACCAGAGGGTATTGTTAGTAAAAACCTAGTAATTGGTGTCACCAGGTGACTAGGCTGAGTTCACCAAATCAGGAAAATGATAAACCTGAAGATGTTCCTAAATGGATTGCTAAGCATTTAAAACGTCTTTTCACACCAGCTGCATAGAAATCTCTGAAATGCCAGCGCTGTTTAGCTCACCATCTGTGTTATCCCCCCGTCTCTTCCCCTCCTCCTGCCTTTATTTTGAGGCTTCTTTATGTTGCCAGAAGAAAAATGACTCTTCAATATTCTTGGCGTGTTATTGGAAAGATAAATTTTGAAGTGAAATTTTTGTTGGTTCCAACTCTTGCTATATAAAGCACATTTAATAATACTTAACATTTACTCAGCCTACTTATTAATCATTAAAGAATACCAACTATCAAAATAATCCATAGTTAACTGAAATTAAGTAATCACATATTAAAATTACACCACAATATTGCTCAGATCTCAGAACAGATGGAGAAGTCAAGCAGAGAGTTTTTAAATAGTTTGTTTCAGCAACTTTTTAATTTTGTTGCTGCTTAATTTTCAGAAACTTCCCAAGATAATTACTGACTTATATCATACTCTGTGCTTAGGTATGCACTGCTGAAACACAGCTTTTAATATTTATATTCTCCTGTGAGATCTGTGAATTCACTCTCAGCTAGGAAGGCAAGATGAAAACATCTTGATGACAGTGCAGGAGGTCTGACCAGACTTCTCTCTCTGCTGCTCTTTATAGTGCTGCAGTAACTGCAGTGGCTCTTAGGCATCAGCTTTATCTACTCTTTGATTCCTCTTTTTTCCCCACGACCAGCTAAAATTAAGAGCAATCCATATGGCTCACCTTTTGCTGGAATGACTGATGCAAGAAGCTGTGTTAGGAAGATAAAAGGCCTTTAATGGCAGCTCTGGAAATATAAACAGTTACCAAGGAGGTGTAACCATTTTAATAAGCTGGAGTTGGTCACTAGCCCCGCCCATCAATACTTGGCAATGTGAGGGAGATGAAGATGCACAGCACTGCTCACTGAGCTCAGTAAGAAACCCACAAGGGCTGTAAGAGTATCCTCTTCTTGAAAAGGTAAAAGTCCAGAGAAACGCAGGAACTAAAGAGCCAGAAGAACTCAGAAAACACCTGACAACAAGGGGCAAACTCAAGCTGGACACACGCATCCCTCTTTCAGAGACACACTAAGATGCTTGAGCAATTCTTTCACTGAGTGAATACCACAGGTAAGGGGTGTGAGACTGGACTGCTCACAGGTTGAAAACTCTTCCTACATCTTATTCTGAGATCCTAACACTCGCACAAGGTTTCACCACACATGAAATGACTTCTGCCTCAGCAGCATGGGCTTTTAATGTTTTCAGTTAAGGAAAAAATATTCAAGAACATAGGGATTTAAGATGGCATATATTCCAAAATATAAAAAGCATAGACTGTCTTCTGATAGACATGCTGTCATAGCCAAGAGCTGCAACAAACTTGTTTCCCAGGGGTAACAGGTTGGTCAGAGATGTGACAAATTACTCAGAACCAAGACTTTCCACACCACATTTCTTTACTGAAAAGCAGATAGATTATGTTTCTCCTTCTGCTTTATAGATACCATAAAAATACTGCAGATGTTACAGCTTCATTGTGGAGCCCAGCTCATCCATGTTTGCAAATCTGACTTGCTAAATTTGAATGGCACCATTTTTAATCTATTTTGGAAAATGTTTGGAATAAGTTATTCTGCCACAGGAATTTGAATTAATGTTGAAATAAACCATCTCTGTTTGGGGCTAGATTGGAGGATTTCCTCTGCAAAAGTCCAAAATTTTGTTTTACCTTGGATTTTTCCTTACCTCCACTTGACTTGCCCTATAGCATGTGTTTCCACACTAGGATTCTTGTGTTCTCAGTCTTAATCCAGGTTTATGTTGGCTATACTCAACCCGCTCTCCACTTGGCAAAGGAAACATGGCAACTGCTGTGTTCTGAACTGTAGTAGGGGTACTTGACCAAGTGCTTGAGCTATGTAAACATACAAATCCTTCTCAAAACTGCTTGAAACTGCTTTTGCTGCAGTTACTAATGCTGTTATAATGCCTGGAAAGGCCTGGTAAAACATATGGACACTGGGACACCACACGGGGGCTGCAGGCACAAGTTGCAGTGAAGGTAATTACTAAATAGAAAGGAAAAATCTTTATAGTTGAGGGCAAAGCATGGGCACAGGTTTCCCAGGGAGGCTGGCTGTACAATCTCCTTCCGTGGGAATATTCAGACTTGACTGAATAAAAGCCTGAGGAAAACCTCTGCGTGGTTGCAGATGGCGGGACCAGAGAGATGCCCCAGACCTGACCTCCACTGGTCCCTTCCAAATTAAGCTATTCTGAGATTCGTGCTACAGAAATCCTGGGAAGCAATGGCTTCAGTTTTTTACGGAGATACATTGTCCACAACTTGTCTTAATAATAGCATTTAGCAGGAGGACACAATGGGGATGGATGTAATGAATGCTGACACTCTAATTCCCTTTGAATGTGCCCACCTTTTATCATGGCATGGCCTGCTTACTTTCTTCATTTGGACTGTTGAAGACAGTAAACACATTTGTTTCTAATGAACTTTTCAAAATTGTGTCTGAATAGTTTGCATGCTGTTCCCACAACCAAGAGGGTATTTCATTTCCACATTCCTTTGATTGTCATTCACGGAAAGAACAGACCCTCCCAGATTGGGGTGGGGGCACCTCTGGCTTATCCGCTAGGAAAGCCACATTGGTACAAGGGGAGAAACTACCCACTGCAGACATTTGTTCAATACCGGTTTTGTTAGCAAGGGTCATGAGACAGTTATCCCTTGATCTCATCAGTACATGTAAATATCTCAAAGGCAGTTGTTGAGAAGATGGTGCCAGGCTCTTTTTGGTGTGCCCAGCAACAGGACAAGGAGCAGTGGCCATAAACTAAAACACAAGAAGTTCCACCTCAACACGAGGAAGAACTTATTTACATTGACGATGGCAGAGCACTGGAACAGGCTGTCCAAGGAGGACGTGGAATTTCCCTCTCTAGAGACATTTAAAACCCACATGGACGCATTCCTATGTCACCTGCTCTACGCAACCCTGCCTTGGCAGCAGCGTTGGACTGGTTGATCTCCAGAAGCCCTTTCCAACCAGAACAATTCTGTGATTCTGCTTCAATTATTCGTGTGCTTTAGAGAGGAAACACCCTGGCTGCTGGCTCATTGCAAGACACAAAGAGGGAGACAAGGAGAGAGCTGGTATCTTTAATGCCCATGGCATTAGGTCTTCTGTGGTTTGACCTTATCATCTGGGAGACCTTAGAAAACAGCGCAGATCCATCCTGTCGGTGGTGAACAGACTGTTAACCCCAGAGTATACCCTGTTCAGACAGTGTAACTGTGGAACAGGTTTTTTCACAGCAATTTCTAGCGCTACTCGGACACGTTTCCATCCGGCGGCGCACAGAGCTCCCGCTGGGCTCAGAGCCCTTCCAGCCAAGCGCTGCACGGACGGCACCCACCGCGGGGGGAGCGTGTGCGGAGCGGGTGGAAAGCAGCCATGGGAGGAGCGACTCCTCCTCCCGTGCCCCCGGGAGACCCCTCCCTGCCCCGGAGCCGGGCGGGGAAAGCTGGCCAGCGATGGCCCTCCTGCCTCGGCAGCACCTCGGAGCGACCCCAGCCTACCCCACGTCTGAGTCCCCCCGGCCCGCCCCTGACGTGT
>VXAY01002843.1:82906-111799 GCA_013399855.1 Oxyruncus cristatus | reverse complement strand
CCGCCGCCTCCCCCGCTCTCCGCCTCGGCCCCCGCACAGCCCCAGCCGCCCCGGCGCCCATGGAGGCGGCGGCAGCCCTGAACGAGAGCGGAGCGGCAGCCCCCCGGCTGCCGGCCGGCGGCGGCAACGCCTCGCTGGAGCTCTCGTCGCGACCCCCCGCGCCCGCCGCCCTCAACCCCTGGGATGTGATGCTCTGCGTGTCCGGCACCGCCATCGCCTGCGAGAACGCCCTGGTGGTTGCCATCATCTGCTACTCGCCCGCCCTGCGCACCCCCATGTTCGTGCTGGTGGGCAGCCTGGCCACGGCTGACCTCCTGGCCGGTCTCGGCCTCATCCTCAACTTCGTGTTCCAGTACGTGATCCGCTCGGAGACGGTCAGCCTGCTGACGGTGGGCTTCCTCGTCGCCTCCTTCGCCGCCTCCGTGAGTAGCTTGCTGGCCATCACTGTCGATCGCTACCTCTCCCTCTACAATGCCCTCACCTACTACTCGGAGAGGACGGTGCTCTGCATTCACACCATGCTGGCGAGTGCCTGGGGGGTCTCTCTGTGCCTGGGGCTGCTCCCCGTCCTGGGCTGGAACTGCCTGCACGACCGTGCCGCCTGCAGCGTCGTCAGACCCTTGACCAAGAGTAACGTGACGCTGCTGTCTGCCTCTTTCTTTCTCATTTTCCTCATCATGCTCCATCTCTACATCGAGATCTGCAAGATCGTCTGCAGGCATGCCCACCAGATAGCTCTCCAGCAGCACTTTCTGACTGCTTCCCACTATGTCGCCACCAAAAAAGGAATCTCTACCCTGGCTATAATCCTCGGGACTTTCGGAGCCAGCTGGCTGCCTTTTGCCATCTACTGTGTGGTGGGGGATCCTGACTACCCTTCTGTGTACACGTATGCCACGCTTCTACCCGCTACCTACAATTCTATGATCAACCCCATCATTTATGCCTACAGAAACCAGGAAATCCAGAGGTCCATGTGGGTGCTCTTCTGTGGCTGCTTTCAGGCTAAAGTGTCCTTTCGCTCCCGGTCCCCCAGCGACGTCTGAGTGACTTTCCTCTGCCATACGGCACAGAGTGACAATCTCCTCAGTGGACTATTACAGTGCCTGTTCTAAACTTCAAACTACATTGTGAAGTCATTGGAAACATGCTTAAGTATTAGCACTTTATACATATTTGTATATCTGAGAGTGGTTCGGGGTATGGAGTTTTGGGTTCCGTCAAAACAATAACGATGTGGTTGTATATAAATTTGCACAACACATTTGTGAAGTGAAGACATTCCGGTACTGCTTAATTATAGCACCTTATTTCTAGCTGCTCACCTGCCAAAACAGTGTTGCCTTTCTGAAGGGCAGATAGAAAGAAAGTTGTGTTTGTGTTGTATTTATACGTGTGTGTGCTGGGGGGGGGGAGACGGTGCTGGGAGTGTATGTATGTTTGTGTGTATCTATACTTTGCTGCACAATATTGATAAATTACAACATTTTGTATACAAATAAAAATATGTAAAATGTAATATAACTTCGTGTGTTTAGATGCTTTTAGACATAAGATAGTTGGCTAATTTGCCTGTTGAACAAAGTCCCTTGAAAGCTCCCCACGTAATTCTGCCTAAAGAGATCATCATTCACTACGGAGATGAAATACTGCACCAAGAAAGGCACTTTCTGCTTGCTTGTTTGTTCTCTTCTTTAGTCTGGCAAAGAGTAACAAAGAGAACAAACTCCTTTTTTTTTTTTTTTTCCAGCAACCAAAGAAACAAGAAGCCTGGTCAAATAGGCTGCTCATTACAGTTATTCACCAGGTTTCCAGTAGCTTTTATCTTCAAGTTATAAGTTACCCCTTTATGATCCACTGATGCATTTAAAAATTTTCAAACTGTGGGGGAAAACCGTTCTATAGGCTGTTTTTTTTCTCCCTGTTTTTATCTAACACTGGAAAACAAAAAAAAAGAGGAAAAAGAAAAAAAGGCATGGTCTTCTTTCCTAAAAGCCTGTAAAATGCCACAATAAATTGACTTTCTTTATCATCTGCAGTTCTGAGGGGAATCTGAATTGTTTCTCCCTCTCCTTTTTTTTTTTTTTGGACTGTGTACTGTAGAAAAATCATTTAAGTGCATCTTTGCTGTCTGCCTGTCTTGGAGCAGTATACAGTTTTCTGATAATCCCATGTCTTAGTGGCTTCAAAGAGTCCATCAGAGGTCAATGTTGTTCAGAGTTTGGAACACTCCTTCACTCAGCTTCAGATTCACCAGTGACTGATTTATTTAGAGCAATAACACGTGCAGCAGATTTTAGAAGCAGTGTTGCTGCTTATTTATTTGTAGTTATGCTACACTTGCATCCTGGTCATGTTATAGTTTATCGCTGTCGTTTCAATTTGTATTTAAGGACTGAAACAGATTACTTACATGTGCATGGTACCGTATAAAAAGTTTGGACTAATGTGTTTCCCACCTTGTGACTGGGCAACGCATCAAGCATCTGCCTGCTGGAGTAGCTGCGACCACAAGGACCCAACAAGCCTCAGAGAGGCTGTGAATCAGAAATGCTGTGAATGCGAGTATTATGCAAATCAGTGTCATTTCACTGATAATACAAAGAGATTTCATTTAAAAGAAAAATTGGTATTCCAGACTCTGCTAGTTCAACTATTTTTGTCAATTCTAATAATCACGAATGTGACATCGTAAATGATTAATACTTTAAGGCATGAGGTTCATCAGGGAACTGTTGCAGTAATGTTACAAACACAACTCAAAGCAGGTTTTATTATGGGTCAAAATGGTGCTCAAATTAAGAACTCTCTAGCTGCTTGTAAAAAAGATTTTCCCCCCCCCTTTTTTAAGCCCTGATCTCAATTGCTACATCTAAGCTAGTAAATAAAAGAGAGCAAGGCCTTTCCTCTAGCCCTGCAACTGGGTGGCACAGAGCATGCTTAAGCTCCCTTCCCCCTGCAAAACCAGAGACCAAGGCCAGGCTGGGGCATCCTGGCCCTGCTCTGATCACCTGCACAGACTCAGGCAAAGATGCTGCATCACCCACAATAGTAATTGCTGAGAGAAGAGACCAGTGAGTGCCTCAGACAGCAAAACCTGGCAAAACTTTCTGATAAAACTGAAAAACTTGTCATCTGTTAGTCCTTAGTATCATAAATCTTTGTAAAACCACAGGGGAGGGTTGCTGGATGCAGGTCCTCACACCTTGGCACTGACCCTGCACTCAGATATGAGATGCTGAGTGGGACCTGAGCAGGCTTCTGGGAGCCCTGTGCAGGCTCTGAAGACCAGCATTGGCTATAAAATCCCTAAGAGAAATTTTCTGTGCTTACTTTTAGTCCTTGAAGTAAGGCAGAATCTGCTACAGACCACCCCTAATGCAACCTCCCTCTTTTAACTCTTTCAGGACCCGAGCATTGGGGACTTTCACCATGGATTCGTTACACAGTGACAACCTGTATAAAAATTAGATAAATAAAACTTAGTTGAATAGAATCCTACTTCAGTAATAAAACACTTAATCGATGAATGGAAAGAACTTAAGTGAGTTCCTCTTCCAATTTTCTGTTACATGATCACATACTCAGTTCACCACTTTCCCCAATGATTTACTGTCTCTACAAAACAAAGATGGATCCCTCCTGTTTAATATGTGACACTTTTAAAGTATTTCCCCAAGCATTCCTCTCCTCTAAAAAGCAAACTTGTGTTACAGTGATCTTAGCCATTCATTTTCCTAGGACAATACGAGAGAGTTTTTTTCTATATACCACCTTCAGAAAGATTTGCTGACTCATAATTTCTCAGAAAAACTAAGGCAAAAGAGGAGAGAGTATTTTGATGGGTTTTGGTTAGCCCTGACAATGGAATTGACATCAACCGACTTGAAGTAAAATACGGCTTTTAATTTTCTAAGTGAGTCTGGATCTGCAGGAGTATCTGAGCAGAATAACATAAATCAGACTACATAATCTCTTTTCTCCCCAAACAACATTTTACTTTAGAAAAAGAAAAGCTGCACTTCCTGATGGAGGAAATGCAGGAATTGTGTATAGCATGATGTCTGTATTTTCCTTGCTGCGTTTTCTGTTGAAACAGCAGAGATGTATTTGAGAAAATGGTGTTACATTTGCAGTATCTGGACCCACAAACTCCTCCGGTTGTCAGATGAGGGCACTTTTACCTTGGTCATGAAATGATTTGGGGTGACAAAAATTCCCAGAGTCCCCATTTCCGGTCACTGAGCAGGGCATGGCTGTGACCCTCACCATAATAGGAAGCCATCTCAGGGGACAAACATGTGTCTGATTAAGGGGGACTGTGTCTGATCTTCTATTTCCAAGAGTCAATGGGCAACTTTGTCTGCACAGGGACCAGGACTGCAATGGCAATTGCCATTGCTGCTGGTGAGCACAGTTCTTTCCTTGTCCCTGCAGGTTTGTTTTTATGTTCTCACATCAATGATGTGAGGGGAGAAAACACACACTGAGTTAGGTGCAAGGATCAGGCTCAACATTTGGTAATTATATATTCTATGTAGCCTTCACTGGAAATGGAAATGAGATTTCCTGCTTTACCGCTCTCAAAAATTCTTTGCCTTATTCCAAGGTAAAATAGTGTCAGACCTGGTCCAAAGAGCTCCCAGTTTGTTCCCATTGAAACCAGCGATGCTCTATTGCACATAAGCCCCAATAATGGCAGTATCTCATTACAAAAAGCTACCTTTTTGAGGCAGGCAGTTCTTGGCCTCAGCTCCAATTTTCATTGGAAAATAGTGGTTTATTACTAACCTTGAAAGTCTTCCCCTTGAAAGTCACAGGACTTGCAGTGCCTTGCAAGACCAGATCCCAGCAATCTGGCTTGCATGAAGTACCTCTCACTGTGATTAGCTCCCTTGTTTCAGAAGGAACAGTTACAGAAAAAAGAGCATAGCTCTGTTAAGGAAGGCCTGATTGGGAGCTGGGCCGAAAGCACCCCACACTGCTTGATGTTCTGTGGGGCTTCTACCGAAATCAGTGGCAGAACAGTGGAAATGAGACTGACTCTGCAGGCTGCTTTGTATGAGTCACTGTATATTAAAAAGCCAGCTGGATTCAAAATAACAGGTCAAACAAAACCTCTTTATTTAGCTAAGCAAACAAAAGGACAGAACACTTTTAAACCTGAAAAGTGAGTCTGTACATATTTTTATCAATGTGATAATCCACAGGTACTAAGTAACACCCAGTGAAGCACTAGAATCTCTAATCTCCATTCTGCCTCTCTCACTTTAAAAAGGATCAATTTTTATAGTGAGGTAAAAATAATTTCTAATAGCGCAGCTGCTCCTCAGCATTTCAGCTGGTTTTTGTGTCAGTCATTTAAGAAGAAAAAAAGACAAGGGGGAAAACAAACAAGGTGGTTTTCTCCTTCGTGCTGCTTTGTGATGGAGATGTGTGACTGGATAGCAAGGAGTGATGAGTGGACGCGATTGAGCTCTGCAAGGAGAATGAGCACATCTGGATCTCACCTTAACCATTGCTGAATTTGCTTGTTGGAGGGACACTCTGTTGTGAGGTGTCTCCTCATCACCAGGTCCTCATCAAGTGAGCTCCTCCCTGGGACCTGCTGCAGCTGAAAGTCTACAGAGGAGCTCCTGGGCTCAGGAGTGCCTCACAAAACAACCCTGGGTAGAAAACCACTCTACCTTTCCCTGTCCTCTTCATGTTTCTTTCTGCTTTCCCTTTCTCCCAGGGAAAACATTCCCCTGGGGCAATTTCATTTATTGAGGGCAGGAACTCGGTGCCCTCGAAATAACCCAGCTGCTGCTGGGACAGCTGGAGAAATGTAAGCGCTGACTCAGTGCTGACAGTAGAGGTGGCAGCCAGTTCAGCAGAGGCAGGTCTGCTCGTGTCAGCTCTGTCTGCTGCAAAGAAGTGACAGAAGGCAGCAGGAGGTGAAGCAACGGTGAGGTCTCTGTGCAGGCTCCACGTGTTGCAGCAAAGTACGATAGTGATGGGTATTTTTCAGCAGATTCCCACCCTTTTTTCATGATTCTACTTTTTTTGGCATCATAACAGAAGTGGTGGGAGAGAAAGAGCAAGGGGAAAGATGAATGTGCTATGCTAGTATTTGCATAAGGGAAAGAGCACAGTGGTTCACACTATGACTCACGACATGGGACCAGCTCCTCTGGCAGGTACCTCGGATACATCAGCTGGCTGCAGTGTACCCTTCCAGCAATGGGTTGGTGCTGCACACAAGACAAAAGATCAGAAGTATTTCTTCACTGCAGCATTGTCTGAGTTATCATCAATCCTAGACTCCTCAAGCAGACAACTGCATGTGCTGGCAGGGCTGCCCAACCAATCGTTCAGCCAGTGAAGGGATAAAACATAGTCCAGATTCACCTTTTGGCCTGCTTTTGAACACAATTAAACTTCTAGCTGCAAGGCCAGACTTGACAGTCACCTACAAGACAATTTATCTTTTCTATCCGCTGCTGTCTCTGTGCCCCTGACATGAGCTGCTGGGGAAAGCATCCTTGCACTATCCCTCACATCTTCCTCTGTGGCACAAGCTTTTTCTACCCAGGCAAGACTGGAGTAAAATCTATACCATGGCATATTTTTATAAAGATTGTCAGCACTTAAAAGTGAGAATTAGATGCTTAGGATCAAAATTACCAAAAGGATTAAATCACCAGTATTCCTAAAAGCGTGTCTCAGCAATCCTGCTTGCTGATTAGACCTACAAGTACCAAATCACTCAGCTGCTTTACATTTTTATCCTTTGTGCCCTTATAACCAGGCAGGAGCACACGCACAGGCTGCTTCGCCCAAGCAGCCCAGAAGCTGCTTTTTCCCCCTACACTTGGTGGGGTTTGAGGGAGTCTGTGTCCTTACACCTGTGTTTTCCACATGGCTCTGCTTGGCAGGAAAGCACAGGAATACCACATTGAATAAAAATGATCCAGGCCTTTGTCTCTGCACTGGCCTATGTTTCCACAAGCTTAAATTTGCTCCAGCAGAGAAAAGGGTTGAGTCCAGGATACTGGCAGAGGGTTTTTTTATGCAATGGATGTTTATCAGCACTGTTGGAAACACTTGTTTCTCTAGCAGGGATGAACTGGCTGTAATGATTCAGGCACAGGGGATGGTTGGGGTCAGGAGGAGGTGAACTGTCTCTTGGGGAAGGAAAGAAATTCTGAGCTAGGGGAATATTTTAATGTGAGGGTTGTCTCTGTGTTTTGTTTGTTTGTTTGGGGGTTTTGTTTGTTTGGTTTTGTTTGTCCTTTTTGTTTTTGGTTTCTTCTTTTTTTTTTTTTTTGTGCTGCTTATTGTCTAGCTCCTGGCTGATTTAAAACAAAGTTGTTTTTCCAGGGAAGGTTTTCTCCAAGCAACCTGCTTGTTGTGCAGTTGCTTTATTGTATAGTTTAATTGAAAGACTTAGATTTTTCAGGGGTGCATTGGAAAAAAGGATTTAAAAATTATCTTGAACCTTCTGTCTTTTTTGAGATAAGGCAAATTTTGTGTGGATCAGTGCTCATTTTATCACCACCAAGATGACAGCATGCATATTAATAATTGTATTTAAAACCAAGGCCGAAGGAGAGATCCTGGAAACATTCTCCTATTCATATATTGTTTAAACAAATATTTAGTCTCCTATAAAATGTAATTAGATCTACGACACTCTTTGAATGACATGTTATCCTTTGCATCACAGTGAGATAATGTACACCTGCAGGTAGATACAAATTGTCACTTTTTATAGAAAGAAGTACACCTAGGTAGTACTAAGATTTTGTCAAAAGAAATCTCTTCTGGGGGAAAATCAATGTCTCAGTAAACATGGGGACCATGTTGCATTCCAATATCAGTCTCTGACTCCTGATTCTGTGGCTAATTTTTGTTAGTCAGTAGGAAGTTGGGTTTTCCTAAAGAGTTTATCATTTTTCCAGGCGGGGGTGTATTTTATTTTAAATGTCATTATTTGGTGGCAAATAAGGAAAATGGGAGACAAATAAGACATGCACATGTATTTATGCTTGCAGTTCTATAAAAGGCCCAAAGAAAATAATAAATTGTATTGAATTATGCTGTCAGAATAAACGCATCAAAAAATCTTTTGCAGGGAGAGTTTGGGCACGAAGTGTGATGTGTGCACCAAGCATAAACCCAAGACTCTGAGCGGCTCCCCTACTTTATGCAGCTGAAGACGGACTCCTGTCTCCCAGGGGTCTGAGCTGCTCTGTGACAGACAAAGGCCGTCACGTGGGAGACAGGCATTCGCAGAGAAGTCCATTGTGTGAGGCCTCACTCGTAACACTGTAATAGGGAGCCCTAAGAGTAATCAGATACTGCCTATTCATGAACGAGAACAGCTAATTGCATTATTTTTATTTTGAATGAAATTGAAAAGATTAGAATACTTTGCTGTAGTTGCTGTCACAGCGCTAGTTCCACACGAGACGTGTTTGCAGGGAATAAAGACTCTGTGAATCCCCACAACACTCCCAGCTACGTTAAGGTAAATGCCCTGCTACCAGCTTGCCTGCTGAAACCCACCGCTACATTAGCAGCACGCAGCTCTAATTGTGTCAGCCAGAACATTTTCTTCTTTCATTAGACATTTTTAGGAGTTAGAAAAGGCTCTGTCTCTGCCTTCATTTTCATTAAAACTGGGACTTTTTGTCTAATCATAGTGTCCATAGTATTGGTCAGATCCGTAACAGTTTCCTAATAATATTCTCCCATCCTGCCATGCTTGGTCTGAAATGAGCACCTGTCACTTTATCTGAGAAGACAGAAACACGCTGAATGTCTCTGATACTTGAGCTGGTGATGGCAGTCCAGCTTCTCTGTGATGCAGAACTTGTTTTCTGCCCAGCTGGTTGCTTATCCCCTTTGCACGGCAAGCTACGTGGCTGTTTCCATCTCTCCAGTGATTCCTGGTGCCTCAGCCAGTACTAAGCAGGGTATGAGTGCCCTGACACTGAGGAGTGTGTTGGTGGCACACTCAGTGCTGTGGGTGCTTCCGGATTCTCACGAGCACAACACACCGCTAGACAGTGCAAGGCATGGAAGGTGTCTCATATTGCTATGTGAAGTGTCCCTATGTAGTAACAGGTGAGAGCTGGATACCTGCATGAAAATCTGTGCTTTGTGATCCTCCTCTTCTGCAGAGCAGAAAATGAGGATATGGGAAAACGAGGTAGCAGCGAAATTTGTTTGGGAGCTACCAAAGAACATCAGAAAGTAATTTTGCTCCTGGAACAACATATTTGCATATAAAACACAGATAGGATGTAAGTCTTCAGGTCCCATTTTCGCAACATCCATATGCATTTGTTATTCCTATTGCTCTGTCTTCTTGCCCTGAGATCCCGTTCACCTTCCTTTCTGCCCCAGAGGTGGCCTTTCCTTCTCTCTTCCCTGAAGGCCCTGTCATAGTGCTATGTTTCCTGCTCTTGGTATGAGCTGCCTTTTCTCAAACACATCTCCATTTTCCTTTCTTTTCACATGGTACTGCTGCTGCTTCCCTCGGAGAGGTTTCACATGTGAGGAGGTGGGTGGACGTCGCCTCAGAGGGGACTGCTCCAAGGGGGGACAGTGTTACGTCTGTGCCACTTCTGCTCTTGCTGCACCCAGGAAAACTATAGATGATAGAGGTCTATGGCCCGGTCTGGCAGTGATGCAAACAAAAATCATAGAATCATAAAAACGTAGAATGGTTTGGGCTGGAAGGGACTTTAAGGGTCATCTAGTTCCAGCTCCCCTGACATGGGCAGGGGCACCTTTCACCAGATCAGGTTGCTCCAAGCCCTACCCAACCTGACCTTGAACACTTCCAGCCTCTCTATCATGCAGGTAGCAAAACTGCTTTTCTGCCCGACCAGTTGCCTATCCCATGTTTCTACCAAGATATGTGGCTGTTTCTATCTCTCCAGTGATTCTCCAGTGAAAAATGACTGCATCCATCAGAGCTGCAGCTGTCTTGTCTCACAGTGCTCCGGAGAAGCATCTGTAAGCGACTGGTGGAGTTTATTCTCTGCTTTTTGAAAGTCATCTACAACCAGAAGTGAAAAGACACGACAGGAGCAGCATTTTTCAAGATACCCACTGTATTTCAAGATACCCAGTGTATCACACTACTAAGGGCTTCAGAGTGAGCACTGAAGGCTTAGCCCACCTCACTTATATGTGCTGTTTTATGGCCAGGACAATGTCATGCCATTGGACTACCTGAAGGACACCTTCAAGACCTGCCTTTGGAGTACATGTCACAGATCAGTGACATGTGGATCATTTTTTCCAGACACCAAGGTAGGAGCAGAACAGTGGGTGCAGTGATGTAGTCCCACTGTCAGAGCACAGTCAACAGGTAGGTGCATTCAGGTTGTTCTAAAAATACACTACAAGCTGCTTTTACATATATCAGAGAGGTCAATCAGACCATTTGATGGAGGTAAACATTCTTACTCTGCAGCAGCACTTCTGGTGATGGCTCCCTTTTAATATGGACATGCAAGCCTGGCTGAAGTAGAGGGGAGAGGGCAAACTGGGTAAGATGGGGAAGGTAACCAAGCTCAGGGAGCTGCAGCTTCCAGCTCCACCACAAACCTGACTGAGGCTCCCCCAGGGAGGTGCGTATCTTTTCTCTCCCACTTGGGTTACACAAACCCCAAGTCTGGGGTAGGTGGTAGTGCTGAGCCACTTCGAGACCTTCCTCCCAACTCCATCTTGCTGCGACCTGGAGAGGCTCCAGTCACTGTCTGGAGTTTGCTGGCTTTCTTAATCAGAAACTGAGACCAAGAAATACACATTTATGTCCTTGCACATTTCATCTACAGGCAATGAAAAGATCTTTTAAACAAGCTAAGGCAACTTTTACATCTTCTTGTCTTTGCTCTATTCCCAAAAGCCTTAATATGATGTTTATAACTTTGCCTGTCCTGGTATCACCTCTCTTTGTTTCCACACAGAAGCTGTTCCCGCTTCTTAAGATTACTCTCAGGTGGCCTCCCTTTAAAATGTATAACCCTATATAAATCCATGGCAACAATTTCTTGGCTGTTCCAGCACTTGGGGCTATCGATTGGCTGTGATGTACTTGCTGTGCTGTGGTTAACCAGGTCCATACCCCTGGCTCACCCCAAGCAAAGGCGAGAGTTTCGGTGCGGTTTCTCATCGAGCTGCGTCTCCCAAGAGCTGTTTGCACACTCCATCCACCACAGAGGTGTTGTCTTTCTGCAAGCTCCCTTATGCCATGGCCCAACAGTGGAGGTTCCTAACTCTTGAAAATGTTCCTTTGTAGACAGATACGGCAAAAACCTCTATGGTTTATATTACTCTTTCCCTGGATTTAATTGTCGAGGTCTTACCTGGAGCTGATGTAGGCAGCGTGATCAGGGAATCTACAGTGCCTGAGAGCCTTATTATTGCTTGTTTCTGCCGTATTTGTGTTTATTTTCCTTTCTACAAATATGACAGTTGTTTTATGAAAATGTCCTTCATAGCTACAGTGAAGAAGAAAGTCTGACTCAACCCCCACTTCTTCTGTGTAACCTCTCAAAAGCAAAGGAGGAGAGCTTAATTTGGGTGAAATTTCGTTGTAAAGCCCCCTGTGAGAGCACTCACTGGGGTGTGCTGACAGAGCTGGAGGATGGACTGAGTCACAGGTGTCTGTCTCAGACAAACTGTAATTCAATTTTTTCATAAATGACTTGGATGATGGGACATGGATTGTACTTACTCAGCGGGCGGCTGTCAGACATCTGGGAGGGGCTGCAGTTACCTTGGAGGACTGACTTGGTGTTCAACACAGTCTTATCAAGTCTGAAAGAAAGTCTGGAAAAAAAACAAGAGATAGTCTATTAGAGGTAAGCACAGCAAGCCAGCAGGAAACTCAGCAGTGAGAAACCAGAATAGGGAGCGAACAGTCATGTAGCAAAGCCATGGAGGAGTATGTTGAGCTGAGCTTGGTCAACAGCTTCTCACCATTTGTGAAGGCTCAGGGGAACTCCTCCAGTATGTGAAAGCTGCTGTAAAAATGAAAGGAAATCTTGTGCATCTAACATCCATGGTTTGTAGAACAATGGATGATGAGCTTAAATGGCAGCAAGGAAGGGTCAGGCTTGACACTGGAAAATTGCCAGAAACAAAGGAGCACTGGAACATTCTTTGTAGGGAGGTTGTGGGGACTTCATAACCAGAAACCTCTCACAGCAAGTTGCAAAACATCCATCTGCAGCAACACAGGAATAATGACCTCATCTTCAGACAGAGTGATCAGATGAATAAACTTACGCGGTCTCTACCACCGCTATTTTAGTATGTCACTGTTACAGTTACATGTACTTCTTTAACTTGCTGTTTGCAAATACTTGATTAGCAGGTAGTCAGGCACTACAGATGCTACAGTTCTCTGCCTGCTGTTTGGTCCAGACTTTGTGATTACCTTGCTATGTGTTGCTGGCTTTCAAGGGCCAGCAATTCTTCTCCCAATTCATACAATGTCTAGACACCAGGATGGAGCCCCTGTGAGTAGAATTGTTTATGAATAAACATGGAAGTCCTTTCCCCCAGAATATTTCCTTCACAGTGTCAGCATATCCTTAATCAAACATTAAACTCTGAGTTTGCCTGTATGTATGTATATACGCATCTTTTTAAATCAAGGGATTTTTTTGTTGCACTTCCTTGCGTGCAAGCCCATTTCCAGGAGTGCTACAAATCATCCCTCACCATAGGAGGTGCTTTGGTATGCTTCCTGTAATTATTGCACCCAGCTGAACTCCATGATTTCACCATAATAGAGAAATTGCTGGAGTCTTCTGAGGATAGCTGTACCTGCAGATATCAGCCAAAGAGCTCTATTTCATTGAGATGCCATGCAAAAATATTATGGAGTAAATCATCTTTCCTCTTTAGCTAAAGATGGGTTCGGAAACTGGTGACAAACAAATAACAGTCTAGGAAAAGTGTCCCAGGTAAAGTGTTTTCTATAGAAATGTTCTTTATTCCAGATTATCTACAAATGATGGGAGGGAAGGGTTACTGAATCACCGCCAGCTCATAACACCAGATTGCCAGCCCCTGATCTGAACCCTTCCCACTGATGTGGTGTGAGTGATTGCTTGCCAGGGAGAGTGAAGGGCCTCCAGTGAGCAGGGGCTGGTGCTACCCAAAATAGCAGGGGGTGGAAGGAAACCGCCTTGAGATGCTCATGTCTGCTGTATGCTCTGCAGCAACCGAGACAGCACTATAGAGCCTGCAAATGAAATCATAACACTGTGGATAAACAAAAGCAGTCAAATTCTAGTCCATGTCACTAGGACAAAGACATTGATTTTAATTAATGATACTTGTAGCACAATGGTGTTTGACAGCAGAACTAAGGTAGGTGTGCACGTGCATATGTGCACAAGTCAGTGTCTGCAACCTCAGAGGACATGAGTTTGGCAGAAAGATCAGGGTAAGAGGGATCTTAAGGGATCACCCAGTTTCCTTGGAAAGCAGCAGAAAACAATGCCATCCCCTGTGACAAACTTTGGCCAGGTTTTGCTGAGAAAACTGGAGTAAAGCAAAGCATCTTCTTGAAGTAACTTCTACATCTGGTAAATAAAAGCAAATAAGGGGATCGATAAGTAATAATGTAGCAGATAAGCTGACGAGCGAGAAGCTGTGTGTGTTCATATGGGATAGATCGCATCAGACAAAATCAATAGCTGCCTTTGTCAGAGCTATAGGCTTGGTGACTGCAGTAGACATTTATCTAAATTACAGTAACTTTCTACAAAGAACCTTGTATAAAACCTGCAGAGAGAAAATCTGTTCAGGTAATCATGCTGCTGAGTTTGAATTAGTCAAACTTTATCAGCTAAAAAAAAAGACAAGAGTTCAGTTTTCTAGGCCGTTCCAGGAATGCTGAGAGGACATATTTTGAATAAGAATCAGGGACCAGATGCTATCCAACACCCATAGAGCTGCATGGTGCACTGATCACCCCGTGCAGAAACTCTAGTCATTCACTACCCTAAGTAATTGTTGGCTGAAAACCTTTCTGTGGCTTTGAAGATCTGTGTTACAGAGCAAGCTCACTATTACCAGTGTCACTTGGATGCATCTTTCTAAGGACATGTGAGCCCCAGGACCACGCCATGGACACAGTGTGCAAAGAGATGCAAGAACTGAAGGAATGAAGGGAAAAAAAAGAAAGCTCCTTGGGCAATAGGGATGGTGTGAAGGGGCATGGAGACGTTTGTTTCTGGGGCTGGCAGGGCGGCATGCAGCAGCAAGTGCCTGCACAGACATGGTTGTTATCTGGAAAGGATATTTCTGCTGTGGGTGCATCTGGATACAAGATTCACTGGGTTTGCCACAGGACTACAGATGTTACTTCCACAACAATGAGGAGGTTGTCAAAGTCCCTCATACATGGTCTGCTCCATGGCCTGGATTTGGGTTAGGGTTATGGACTTGACTCGTAGGTCTTTCATTTTTGGCAGTGCACACCTGTAACATGCTCTCTCTGTACAGACTCTGCTGTGCACACCCAGGGCTTCTGGGAACCAGCTTTAAAATGGTGATAGCAAAGCACATAGCAGACACATGGGATTGACTACCAAGTAAAATGTGCCACCCTTGTCGATATCCTCCCAGAGCATTTACTTTTCCGTGAACATCAGGCTAGAACAGATATTTAGTACAGCCATGTGATTGCAAGAAGAGTTAATATTGTTTTATAGCTGGCTCTTCATATCAGTTTTGCCTAGAGGAGAAGGAGAGGGAAGACACTGAGAGCATTTTCATTCCATACTATTAAAAATATTCCCATTAGGAAGGTATGTGTGACACAGGAATATGTGCAGTTATCAGCGATGGCTGATCCACAGACAACTAGCCAAAAGAAAACTAGTAATTTAGCCAACATCGCCAGCCTGATTTACTGTAGCCCGTAAAAGGAAATTCTACACTTTAGCTGCTGAAATCACGGGCACTGATACCTCAATGTCCGGTCACTAATAAGGGTGCAGCCCTGCTGTTTGAAAGAAAACATTTATGAGAGGGGGATCAGCTACTTAATTTAGAGACTCGTGTTTGCCTTGCCAGCCACATTTATTTCTGAGCAGTCTGTCTTCTTGGCTGAAGCCATGCTGCCTTGTGCGGCAGCTCAGCCCTGCTCCACTTGCCCAAGGTAACTTAAAGGGGCAGGAGAGGCACAAACCAGGGAGCAACACTACCCCACACGCACATGGATGCTCTTGTGAGACAGCAGGCTCTGGATTTATACAGATATATATATATAGATATTTATATATATATATATTTATATATATTCAGTGGTTTCCTTTTGTGAAATAGCTTATTCTGCTAACTCCACACAGAGAAACGCCTCTGTGAGCCGGACACCATGGACAAGCAGCTTGGCTCAGACAAGCAGGGGCTTGTCCTGCAAATCTGAGACACGGAGAGGTCTTGGTGTCATCTCTGCCATTCCTCATCTCCTTCCCAGTAGTGGGAAGAGTCACTCTGTGCAGGCTGCTCCTCTCCAGCCCTGGGTATGCATTAGGAGTTGGGTGCAGCAGCAATGAGTGAAAGCCTGGGGGTTTCATGGTATGCTTGCCTGTAGGATGCTCATTTTAACCTGAGTGATGCTCTTGGGAAATACCCCTGTGGCAGCCCACCTGTCCTCCAGCATCTGATAAAAAATACGCATTTTCTCACAGTACTCATGGCAACAGACAAAATGGAATTTCAGAAATTCATTTGTAGCCTTTAGTTTTCTTGACTTCTCAAATGTTTTCAGTCAAACTATGCTTTCCTGCTTTTCATCGTTTCCATAGAAGAATAAAAGCCACTTCCCACAAACACACCATGGTGAGGATGTGTAAGTAAAGTCCCACACAGCAACACCACAATGTAACAAATTAACAAATGCACTGTTGGCAATTATGTGACTTGACAGTGAGACAAAACATCTATCTTTAAGTATTTATAAAAAGCAATGTCAACACATTAGAAATTATACCTTCCTTAATTCCCCGGTGTTTCCCAAGTTACACTGTGAAGATCACAGCTTTCTAACAGGTAGGGGTCCCTGCAGAAACACCATCTCAGCGTAGAGAAATAGGTGTGTAGAAGTCGTGCTTTGCTGATTCCTAGGCAACAGCTCCCTTATCCTACATTACATTCCTTCTGCCACTTCCGGCCAATTCAGTTTATTTAGTAATTAGCATTTGGGCAAATTCCCAATGCCTCTTCCAGTGCCTGAGGTTTGTGCTGCTGTTCTGCTGGGACCAGCATCCCTCCAACCAGTTTATGACTGGTTTACATCAATGTGTGTCCTCCGGCTCTGTGCTGCTCTTGTACACTTGAATGTCCCATTGTCCCACCTGCCATCCTATACACAAACCCTAGAGATTAACAGTGCTGGACTAGGTCTATGGAAAGGGTCACAGTCACAGTTTTTCGTGAAAGCCCTTCTAAATGTCCTGGGAGATTCTTGAATTAAGACATGAGGTTGTTTTCTTCTTCTTTTCTTTTTCTGGTTTGTTTTTTTTTTTTTGGTAGTGCTTGAGGACAGTGTCTTTGACCAGTGTCTGTCAATGCTGGACCTTGGCTGTAGGTTAGCAGAATGGCTGCTCATGCCCCTTCCCATAGCAGTGTTTTTCCACTCAGGAACTTTCTGCAAACAAGGGGTTATATTCTTGAACCAGCTATGCCTCTCTGGTAGAAATGGCACAGGCACCTCTGGGTGACCTCCTGGGCCCTGAAGCACTGCGGCTCCTTTGGGAACCAGAACTTGGGTTATCCAAAGTCATCTGGGTGCTTTTTTTAAAGAGCTCTCAAACTCCCTTGGATCTGAACTGATCTGTGGTCTGCAGGAATCAGAATCTGGCACAATGAGGGCAAGGAAATGCTTTGGCTTTTCAGAGCATTTTGTGCAGCTGATATAATATGGACTGATTGATCAAATCGCCCAGGGGAGCAATAGCTGTGCATCACGGAGGAGCAGACAGGCATTGCTACTGCATCAGGCTGCTACCTTGCTGTAAAGGAAGGGTTTTGGGCCACCCGTGGCACAGACCTGCTCACAGAGCAGTAGCAGTGCTGCCTTCCCTTTCCAAGATGACCAGAGGAGAGGGATTTCTCAATTGCTCCGGAGGCTTCTGCAGGACTCTTCTCCTGGTGAGCAGGAGGATACAGGGAGCCCCACCACAGTCCCCATGCCCTGGAGCAGGTGGAGGCCCTGGTCCTGCAGTGAGCTTCCCACGGGTGACACGGTTGACCTGAGATCACTCTCCTTTGATACCCATCCTCGCTGGGGCTGGGGTGATCAGCAATGCTCGGGTGAGACCCTGGGATGTTGCTCCGTGTGCTGTGGGTGGTTTGCTGCCTTTTTGCTTACTCTTTTCACTCCTTCCCTCTCCTAAAATAAAGCGGGGAGGGGAGGAAAGAAAAGATGGAGAGAGCTAAAAACCGAATAAGTAGGAAACGGAAAGTATGCCAAACTTGAGCCTTGAAAGCAAAATGATTAAAAATTGCCGCTTTTCTCTCGAACAGAGCACCATGGCTGGGCAAGGGGCTGTTCCCGCCCCCCTGCCCTGGCCGGGCTCAGCGCGGCGGGTAAATGCTGCCACCTCCCGATGCACATCCCCGGCGCGGCCCCGCGCCCGGCTCCTCCGGGCAGAGGTTCGGGGGGTTTATGCGGTGCGTGTGAAACGCCGTCACCCAGGTGGTTTTCGACACGGCCTGAAGTGGTCTGTGGTTAGCCTCGGGGGCAGCCAGCTACGTGACAAAGCAAAACTGCACACGCCCTCTCCAGGCACAAACAGCGCAGAGACGAGCCATCATCTGCATCCCGCTGATTTGCGGTGGTTGATCAAACCTTATCTGATGGTGGGTGTTAGTGAAAGGGCAGGGGCAGACGGAGGAAGAAGCAGCCTTTCCGTAGCAAACAGCTTTTAGACGTATTTATTTCGTTATGATTACTGTTTAATTATTATTCTTGTCGTGAAATAAGAGAAATAAGGGGAGGAAATGTGGTAATGAATAGCTCTTACTGATCAGCACAAAGTCATTCTTCTGAAGACTGCTGACTGGCAAAGGGAGAAGGAAAAGTTCAGAAATCAAAAGGGTGGCCAGCCCACAGGCAGACAGAAGTCTGCTGGTGGGTCCACCTGCCCAAAACAGAAAGGCTGAAACACCCTGTTGACATTATGGCAGGAATGGGGACAACTTCTGAGGACACCGTCCCTCCGGTGGAGTCCATTGCAGCAAGCAGGGCACAGAACCAGGGTGTTTCATGGGCTGCGGAGCTCGTGAACAGGAGAGGATCCAATTTCGCATCCAGGAGGGGACTCTGCCAGAGGGGGAGATAACATGGACTCAAGGACAGAAGTAATGTGGACTTAGGACAAGGGGTAATGACTTTACGCTGAAAGAGGGTAGGCATAGACTAGATATAAGGAAGAAATTCTTCACTGTGAGGGTGGTGAGGCACTGAAACTGGTTGCTCAGAGAAGCTGTGGGTGCCCCATGCCCGGAAGTGTTCAAGGCCAGGTTGGGTGGGGCCTTGAGCAACCTGGTCTAGCAGAAGGTGCCTCTGCCCATTGCAGGGGAATTGGAACTAGATGATCTTTAAGGTCCCTTCCAAACCACTATAACAGAACCACTCTATGGTTGTATTATTCTAAGAAGGAACCACATTGCCCCATAGCTGGGCTGGGGAAACCATCATGGCTGGTATTGACCGAGGGGACAGGGTGCTCTTCTGAAGGCTCTCAAAGGGGTGCTGGTGGTGCCAATCCTTCATCCCAGAGCCCGGATTTGGTCCTGCACCATGTTGTGATGAGGACAGTAGCCACATGGGCTGCAAGTGCCATTCCTCCTTGATGGATTTGGCAGGTGCTACTTGACCCTGTTTGTCTGCGCTGTCATCCCCAGGGGTGCAGGCAGGCATGCCTGACGCAGAGGGCCGTCTTTTGGGCTGGCAATTACAGCTCCTGACCTCTTTCTCCCATTCATCTATTAGATAAAGCGCTCACAGCTGGCATGTGTGCCAGAGCCCAGACAAATGCACCCAGCCGCTATGGGAGCACACAGCTTTGTCTCTGAGCCTGCTCCAACACGGGGTGATAATTTCGGATGCAAACCCCAGCATATGCTTTTTACTTGGGAGGGTGTAGCTATGTATTTTAAGAATAAATGCAGCATGCAATCAGCACGCTGCCCTGGGCAGAATGGGAATGGCCACGCTACCCAGCTAGGAAGGCAGGCAGGGACAGAGGGAGAGGGTCTCGCTCTCCATCTCTCCATTACAGAGACAGCAGGGGCTGAAATTTTGCTCCAGCGATGCTAAGAATAATATGTAAAATCAAAAGGCTGGTTTCATCTCTGGGGACTGCAAGCCTGCTGAAGGTTTGCTGTAGGAAATAAGAAGAGAAAAGCTGTTTTGGAAAGGCTGGAGTGGCTGGGAAGTGGTGGTGATGCAGCACTCTATTTTTGGACAGCTTTCTGTCAAAAGCAGTCTGTAGTTTGCTAACCAGCTTCTGATGTTATAAAGCATAGTGCTAGTTAAAACTGAAGGTTTGCAAGGGCCTTGTTGTCGCACTGAACTGGAAGAAATGTTTCTAGGCATACTGAGCACAAATGAATTGATAGATCCTCTTATCTACACCTGATGAGCAGAGGTGGAAGCAGAAAGGGGACAGACTTGAAGGGCTATGGGCTGGAGAAGCAAAGAGCTACCTTCCCCTTGAGTAAAACCTGCCACAAGCCCAGGTGAGGGCTGCAAACTTGGGAATGTGAACCAGGTGCTCAAGAGCAGCACAGAAGTGGCTGCAGCCAAGGATGGATGCAAGCACAGCTCACTGCTGGCTCCTTCCCGCCGCCGTCCTGGTGTGTGCAGAGCTCTGCTTCCTTTCATGTTAATCAACAAATTAGGTTCTGTAATTCGCCTTACAAACAAGGCTCTCATGTGGTCACTGTCTTTTCTAGTTTAGAGGTTTAGCAAGCAAACAGTGGGAGACCAAAGAATTAAAGCCATAAAGTAATCTGCATATAATCAGTAATTACCACGAATCAAGCCCTCCTTCAGTTCAGCTGGTTATTATTTCCCTGATAATATAATTCCCTGCACTGACAAAACTAGGAAATGCTCATTTTCACCAGAATAGCAAATAATTTCCTGCTGTGACAATAATACTTTATCAAGCAGTTTAGTGACCATATAAATCCAGCTAATGAAATTTATGGGGAATATAAGGACTATTAAAAACAGAGAAAAACCTGAAAAAGTAATCACTCCCTTGTGTGTTGGAAGGGGAGGATATTTTGCTAGCGGATGTCTCTTAAACACCTTCTTACAGGTGTTCCTGACCAGTCTACACTGTGAGTTGATGTGGATAATATGGCAGAGTGCTCCAGCAGGAATTTTGTGTAGCACAAATGCAGGGTGATGGTCATGTGTGGCTGCAGCCATGAGAGCCCCTTCGGCCTGCCCTTGTGGGTTCTTCTCAGAGATCAGAGATCAGCATCTTGTGGCAGAGGGCACAGTGGCCTGTGATGAAAATGAAAACACTGGGGCAGAGCTTCAGCCCACACGTTCCCAAAAATGTCTCCTGGTTGCAGGGGTTGTGAAGTCAGCATTGCTGCATCTGTGTTGAACAGGGCTGGCTGTGCCCCACACTTATGGGTTTCTGTGGAGACCCTCACATCCTGGCATTTTGCAAGCTGCAGAGATGAGGCAAGTCAGTGGAAGGTTTCAAAACCCAAAGAGGCACCCAAACCTGTCCTGAGAATTTGCAGGATTTTGGGTGGTAACTTTTCCATGTGACCTTAGAGATCTCCATCAAAGAGATCTACAGACCATGAGTTGTGGGAGCTGCCTGGGAAGCCCAGATACATTTGACTGCTCCCAGAACCAGGCTGTCTCTGCTGTGGGGAAGGGGTTGCTGAGTTGCCGCTTTCTATCTCTGATTCATCCAAAGATGAATCATTGGCACCAAAAATTCCCCTGGAGAGAACAAAATATACAGAAGCAAGGAGTTATCCTAATGTTTTCCTCTAATTAACCACAGCTGAACTACTTCCAGGAATCCTATTGACCAGAAATTATGCTGGCTTATGGGCAACACCTGTCCTGTTTGGGACCATTGCTAACTTCTTTGTGCTTTTAAAACCCAGAAGATGCAGCCCTTTCTGGGGTGTAGTGAGGGAGAGCAGCTCCCAGCTTGGGCTGTGTGATGGCCTCCTGCATCCCTGCATGGGGCTGCGTTGGCCATGTGTCCTGCTGGTGACGCCTACAAGCTGGTTTTGGCTTTGCCAAAATGCAAGTGGGAAAAATCCAGCCTATGGCATTTGCTGGGAGAAATTGCTAAACTACACCAGCATGCCAAGACCGGGGCTATGAGCTGCTTTTTCATGAGGTTAGAAGTCTTGGGCAATTTGCTGGAGTTTTTCTGGCTGGTACTGAAGTGCAAAATTAAGCTGTGGTAATATGACACTTGGCATGGATCCTTGCTCTACAGGAGCCATTGGGGTGGATTGGGAAGGAGATCTGTTAAGAGATTTTAAAATTGTGGTGAGGGAAATGCCTGACAGAGGAGTAGAAGTGGCTAAAATGCAGTATAAAATCCCACTGAAGTGAGTAAGTTCTTCTTGCAGTGACACTACCATGGAGTTGTGACAAAGTCTCACAAGTTTTGCAGTAAATAACACTTTAATGTTAAAGGCTCTAAAATGGGGGAGAGGGAAAATGAAAACAACCTGTCTGTAGAGGGCCCTCAGCTGTCCTGTGTCTGAAAGTGAAGCCTTCTGAAGTTACTGAACCATCACAGAAAGAAATATAGGGAGAAGAATATTCAGCCCTATTTGTCAAGAGATGCTCAATACCTGCTCCAATCTGTACCCTGATGTTCCCAGTTTCCAAAAGGAAGGTAGCTGGAGTAACTGCCCAGAGCCTACAAATACTGTAAAATAAGAAGAGATGGGATGGATACAATTTTTTTTAGAGGCTGTTACTGATGCTGCTGTCAGGGGCTGCTGGCAGTTGGGGAGCACAAGTGATGACTAGTGTGGCAGAATCCATTCTCCAGGCAAAGAAATTAGCAGGAGGAAAGGTGTCTCCTTGCAACAGGCGTGTATCAAAGAAAAAGCACGGGCTGTGCAGTATTGGGTCTGTCACTCCAACAGAGTGGAATGGGGTGCACAGCTCCAACCTCACGGGGTCTGCTCTGTACCTCAGGGCCCATTTCCTGAGGTACAGAGTCCCTGTATCCTCTTCTAGCAGCAGCTGGGATGGGGATGGGGATGAGGGATGAGGTTCCCGTCTCCTGTCCGCTCCTTTGCAGCTGCCTCGTGGGGTGCTGCCAGGCATTCATTAACCCCTGAGAGCTGACAGCCAAGTCACTCGCTCACAGGAGCGCTCCCTACACATGAGCTGAGAAAAAGCAGGTTCCCAAGTTGACAGGAACCTGCTTTTTAAGTAGTTAGACCTGACCCAGTTCATTACGGCTGAATCAGGGAAGGGAGAGCCGTCCCAAGCAGCTCAAGGGGCAGATGGAGGGAACTAACATCTACCACGGGGTGGTGATGTATCCAAGAAGCAGTCTGGGAATCAGTAAGGTCTGTCCCAGCTGCAGCCACAAAGAATGTGTGAAAAGTGTCCCTACTCTCCTGGTGGTAGCCAGAGCAGGCTACCACCCCTGAGAATGGTTCAAGAGTGAAAAGTAGTCAGGAGGGGAAAGGAGAGGGGAAAATTGGCAGAGTGGCTCCAAAAAGGGAGATCACTATTGCTGCCACAGCCTCTGGTTGTGTTTCCTCTCCTGGTGTTTATAATGTCACCACTTGCAAAAGAGAATTGGTAAGACTGAAACTCATTCTGGCCTGTAGCTGAAGAGACAGAGCAGACACTTGATGGAGCTCGAGTCGAATTTCTGTCAGATCTTTTGCTGATGCAGCCCTGGGGAGCAGAGCCTGTGCTGCAGCTTTGCCTCTGTGTCTCCTCTTGGAACTGCTCTGGTTTGTGGAAATGCTGGATTTCAGGGCTCTGGCTGCTGGCATAACCCTGCACTGCTGTGGGTACGCTGCTGTGAGCTGTACCCAGCTGTCAAACAAGAGTTTCTGCCCTATGCTTTGAAGCTGCTGCGGGCACCCCCTCCCTGTGGGGATCCGTGGGCTGGGGAGACTGAGATGTGACAGCCCACTGCAGTCTGTTCCCGTTTGCATCCTCGGAGCGGGCCAAGGGCTCAGGACCTCCAGGTAAATCACATGGGGATGCACTTCAGGGGTGGCATCTGCATCCAAGCCAAGATGGTCCCAGCATCCTGAAGAAAGCCTGTTGCAATGCATCTGGGGCTACTGGGCACCTGTTTGCACACTCAGGTCCCACAGCACCTTTTGAAGAACATGTCTGTGCATCAGACAGGAGATGGTGTGTCAGCGTCCACCTGAATGCTGAGGAGTGCAATTTTATTGACTAAAGGTCATTTAATTATGCTTCCTGCTTTTTAAATCCCAATTTACTGGGAGATAACATAATCCCTTAATGATATCTAGTATTTAATGGTTACTGTTCACAACATACCACTAAAAAAAGGACCAGATTTGTGTCTCTTTGTAATTTTTGTTTCTTTAGCCCCTGTTCTCTTCCATTTACCTTTTTTGGTTTTTTTTTTTTTTTTTGGTCTGTTCATGATGGCTGCACTGCTACTCTTTTATCTTTTGATAAAACCCCTGAGTGACCAATCCTGCACATGCCCAGTCTTCTGCTCTGCCCCGCCACCAAGTAACTTTCGTTCCTTCTTTCTTTGCTTTTTACAGTGTCCTTTCTTCCCTCTCCCCTGCCCCCCCAATTTCTCAGTAGGAGAGGTAGGTAATTTTTAACTGTCCCAGATTACAGTTCGAGAAAGGCATGAAGATGAACAAAGGTTTCACTTATATGGTACATTACTGACACATTGTTTTTGTGGCAGACTTCGAGCCTTGGTTTTAACCAGCTGCTGTAAATGTTCAGAAGTAAACAACAGACTCTGTAAACAGTTCAATACAGAAGACTTGATTTAGTACCTCACAAGACAAAGCAATCAATAATCTATTACACATCTAATCACAGGCATGAATAGCCCAGCAGCTCACTGCACAGCATTCCACCAAATGAGAAGGGCAGCTGGAGACCACAGAAAAAGGGACACAAATCACTGAAATTGCAAATGCATCACTCAGAGTCGATCTATAAATGCAAATATTCAAGTTCAGCAATCACCTCTCACTACTAGTGAATCGTGCTATTGCTATCTGGAGACTAGTTGCTATGGCAGAAAGGCATAGCAGTGGCAGAAGGCCAAGAATCCCGCCTTTGAAATGTTAACTGAATTTAACTCTTGACTTTTCTCAGACAAGGTTCATTACTTCGTGTGACTGTGTCATATTAAATGAGTGCTCTCTCTGCCCTGGGTACTGGCTTGGAAGGGATATTATTAATCACCAGGAGAGCAAAGCAGATCAAATAACCATTTGTCAATAAGGATTTTATTTTATACCTTCAAGTCTGATATGTGATAGCTGCAGTCACGTAAGGACCTTTTTTTTTTTCCTTTTATTTCTTTCTTTCTTCTTTACTTTGGGCAAGTTATACTGAGTTCACAGCTTCTGGATGCACACAGGGCATACCCCAGGGCAAGTCCGATAGTGAGGAGATCCTCTAATTTCAGCAGTTATTGCCCAGGCACAGAAATACTGCTGCTCCATTTAAATGACCACGTAGGGCACTGTCTGTATTATCCACCAGAAAAATCAGTAGTTTAGACTTTCAGTAAGGAACATGAACAAACTTCAGCTGAAAGGCAATTTTGTGAATGGCAGAACTACCTACACACGGAATTTATGGACAAGCTTTCCTTTAGCCGCCTGAAGTGCTGATCTGGCTCCCTGCTTACAGGGTAGCTGCAGGTGCGCACAGTGCACTTTGGCTCGAAGATCTCAATCCTTTAAAGCTGTGTAAACGAGATCTTTCACATTTAGTTACTGGACCAGATTTGGCCTGTAGGATTACTGAGATCCAAGGAAACACCTAAACATGGCCAAATGTTCATGCAGCAGTGCTTCTAACATCTTAACATTACAATGAGCCGTTAAGAAGAACATGAGCTTTGAAAGTTAACAGAGAATGGAAAAACAAACCAGATGGTGTTACTGTGAAGACAACTATCAAAGAGAACAGTGTATAGAGAACTGGATCCACAGTTGTAAAGATGCAGATTCACAAACGGTGATTTTTCTCCCACAAACACAACACTGTTGCAGCGGGAAAAGTCGTGAGCATAGCAGGCCATGAAAAAAAATTGCAGTGGAGGCTGAGATGGTGACACCAAAGTTGGAAGGGTTGCTGTACACTATTCCTACCCCAGTCTATGCCTCTGGAGTTTTGTCTAGTCCCAAGAGTAGGCTAACAATCACATGTCCCCACAACTTGTTCTGTAGCCTGTAGAACACCTAATGTTCCACCTTCAGAAATCTCATTCTGACTTTCCAAACTAATTTTCTTCTATTATACAATTTCATCTTTCAGGAACAAGATCGCAGGACAAGAGTCCTCTTGCACGCTCTCATGTTTCCCGTCTCAGTAGACTTTTGACATGTGCTCAGACTTGAAGGAGTTATCCCAGGGAAGAGAAAAACGAAAGCCCTGCATAACATGCACTTCACTGCTAGATAGTACTTAAAAAGTGACTTTGCATTTGTTATCTTCATTAACTTCGTTATCTTTCATTAACCATGATTTTGACTGCTGCATCTCAAGATGCACTGATGCTAAAGTGTGGGGTGTTTTTAAAAAAACAACCCGAAAGCCACAAGCTCCCAATTCTGTATTTGTAGTTTTTTAAAAACTAAGATCACAGTAAGATTTCAGATTTTTTTTGTGGATGTGCATATAGATACCATTTATTGATAGTTTTCTTGTTAGATGAAGAATATTTACTGTACCTTTGTAGCCTACAGATTAAACACTTGAAATCCAAGGATCCCTCAGGTATACCAGTGAAAAGCAGGCTTCACTGAAAAAGCAACACCCAGGAACATTTAAAATGAACCATTTATTAAATCAAACTGTTATTTTAACAGTTACATAAGTTACACAGCATGTTTAAGTCAAAAGATTTCACAAGGAAAAGAAAAATTAAACTTGTAATTCTGCAGGCAAAAATAGTACCACACAATATGTACCTGGGAGGGAAGAAGGGAAGGGGAAACTCTAAACATTCAAATAAGGCCATAATTATTTAAAAACAACAATAAAACAATAATAAAACCCCCCCAAAGATCCATATTCTTTTCAGTGTGTTCAGTGCTGCTAACTATATGTACTTTCAGTGTACAGGTGTAATCGAGGCAGTGATATCTTGACAGCTAGGTTTAATCTTTTAAAACACTATCAGAAGTGGAATAAGGCTCATTAGTACATACAGCTGCCCTTGGAATGTCAATCTCAGTTGCCTTCATCAACTTAAAATTCACAAAGTGCACAGTTAAGATATGCCAAAAAATTTAAACTGCTACTCTACCAACAGCTGCCCATGCTTAATACTTAGTGGTCTATTGGAACAAAGTATGTTCTTTCAAAAAAGATGTGTAAGAAAAGCCACTGTAAAACATTTAGTTTCGAAGATGCACTAGGAGCTTTTTGTAAACTGAAAAGTAGAAAAACATGGATTAATTATGTAAAGAAAAGAATACAAAAAACACTAGAAATGACCATCAAACCTTCAAAGAACAAGCACCACAATGGACATAGCATTCGATTTTGCAGCGTACAGCAATGTAATAATTTTACTCCAGCCAATCTACTTCATCAAATTCTGAATCATCTTCTGAATCACTGTATTCCACAGCAATGCGACGAGAGAGTATAGTAGCAACATCATTCTCAATGCGCTCATGTTTAGCTTCTTGTTCACGTTGCTCTTCAACTTTGCGTAGCTGAATACCTAAAGAACATCAGATCACAAACATGTTACTCTCCTTCTGTATCACTGTAAAGATACTTAGATCATGATTCACAAAATGCTTTGCAAACAACCGAGCACACTGTCCTCCTCAGATAGAAATTCTCTTGTCAAGTTTTTAAAGCGAGGAATGTCAGAATTGCAGTAGCAGACTAGATCATGAGTCCTTCTACTATAATATGGTCGTTCTGATTTCCCATTAAAAATACACCTACATTTTTAGTACCTCTTTAAGCCACTTTGCTATTTGCATTTCCAGACACTTTCTACACTCCCTCTTCATGATCTCAATTAAGAGTTACAGCTATTTTGAGGATCCTAACAAGACAGGACCTCTTGTAACCCTGTTTTTATCATGTAATGATCTGTTTTGGGATAAAGTATTACTTGAAGATCAAACACAATGGAGATACAATACATACCAACAGTATGAGAAAGTTAAATCCAGTAACTTAGTTAATAACATGACAGACATTATATATTTTGGTTTTGTACTCACAACATCCCAGACTGACACAGACTCAATATGACCTACATCCTATACTTAATATTCCCCACTGTCAACTGACAGACCACCATTCAAGCACAGGACCTTAGGTGGAATTTAAGTAGTGGTAACTCAAGCCGTTGTTTCTTGCATATGACTTGGTCAAAAACGTTTTAAGCTGTCACCTTGATTAAACCAGTAGGCTCTCCTTTCTTAGTGTTTTTTTCGCTGACATTCTCTACAAATATTCATTTACCCCTGTTGTACTCAACTGCTGCTGACACATACTCCACCATCAGGCAGCAGCACTCACAGTCCAGTGGGGATTTTTCTGGCCATGGGCACGTTAAGCTGAAAGGTACAGCTTGCACACAGAGCTCTTCACCAGACCATCAGTAAAACACTGCCCTGCAGCTCCACCGGTCACTTGCACTCTGCCAGTGGGCACCTTGCAATGCAAAGGCTGCTCCGCTGCTGCGCTGAGGTGTGTCGGGATTAGATACTAAACAGCTTTAAGTCTTCAGCAGCGATTTCTGAATGTCATTTATATGCTGTTGTCATACAGCGACATACGATCCAAATTCCAATGCCAACCTTTTCTGCTTTTATCTAATAGTCTGCAGAAAAACAATGTTTTTGTCTCCCATACAAGCTGTAGGTTATCAGAAATATCCACATTTTCAAGTAAACAGAAATGAAAAGATAATCTCCACAGACCATTGACAAACAGATGTACTCTTTTTTTTTAAATTAACTTCCACAAAGAACCAGTCATGCCATCCAAACTAAACATCTGATAAGTGCAATTACAAATTGAAAAAAATCTGTCGACTTGGCAATGCATACGCTGTAGAGAATAGAAGTCAGAAACAGACTTAGGATGCATTCCTTTAACTTCTTACACGTGTGAAATAGCCCACCTCTCAAAGCTAATGTGTATTTAGCAAGTTTCTGAGACAGTTCTTTTTGCCCCTTAATAGCCAAACATTACCTTTCCGTATTGCTTCCAGCAGAACGCTTCTAGCATCACTGATTACAGGAAGAGTTGAAGGATGGCGTTTGGGTTCAGGAGCAGGAATCACTTGGGATGGTGGAGATGGAGGCATTAGGGGTGCATGGGGGCCGGGGACAATGGTTGTGGAAGGAGGGTGCAGAACAGGAGGTGGGTGAGAAAGGTTTGCAACTGTGACAGGGGAGGAGGGTCGAATGCCAGGAGGTGGCAAGGGAGGAGGTGGGGGTGGTGGAGGAAGTCCCTGTACTTCAGCTTGTGGAGGAACTGGGTGAACAGGTACAGTTTCACACACTTGGGCAGCTCTAGTGACAGGGGGAGAGGGTTGTGCTATGGGAGGAGCAACTGGAGGTGGAGCTGGATGTAGAACTCCAGGAGCTATCTGGAGAGGAGCTGGTGGAGGT
>VXAY01002843.1:64162-82860 GCA_013399855.1 Oxyruncus cristatus | reverse complement strand
GGTGGAAGTCATTGCAGCTCTTAATGATGAAGTTGACAAAGCAGATGGAAGAGGTGGTGGTGGTGGTGGAGGAGGAGTTGGGCTCACAAACACCGGTGTTCTGCCTGTTGCTGGTGACTGTGGACGATTTTCTACCAAGCCAGTAGTAGAACTGCAACATCAAGTAACAGAACAAAGTCATTAGAGAGTGGAAAAAATAGTAAGAGATTCACTTCTGCAACTTAAGAACACTGAACCCTGGGCATTAAAGAGCATTATGTACTGTGATGATTTTAAGGTATTCATTCATATCTCACATACAAGGAAATATAATTTTCAGTATGGAGTACGCATCAGTTTTTCAACAGACCTCTGCTCACATTCAGCTGCTAACCAAATTGATGTTCTCACACAAACCTGCATCTTTATCAAACGTTTCCTATACTAGTATAATTCTTGCCTGTTATCCCTAAGTAAACCCAAATTATTTATCTGAAAGTAAGGGAACTAGCAGTTGATTAACTGCTTTGATTCACAGAACTTTAAAACCAAAAGAAAACAGTACAAACAGTACAAACTACGAGGACAAGTTAGATTTGAAATACATGTTTAAAGTGTGATGTCAAAATGAGTGAGGCTAATATAAAAGGTCATCAACTCTATGGACAGAGAGGGACTGTTATATGCTAGATAGTCATTACAGTGCAATGCACAGGTGAACTGAAGAAAACAGAAAGAATAAAATTCCTTTCCTGAACGACCACAGAGGATTACTTTCAGCTGTTGTGGAAAATTAATCTAAAGAGTTATGCACTTTTGTGTATGATCCCCTAAACAGTATAAAGTCCTTCTTTTCAAGAGACTACCATCTTGCTGATGTAACAACTGCATTTGAATTAACCATCCTCTATTCCAAGTTGTATGTACCCAACCACAATATAAGATTTTGGGTTTAAAACAACAGGGGAGTGACAACCAAGGCCTCATTCTAGAAAATATTCTAAGTATGCATCCATCTCTGGAAAGTCAGAGAAATAGAAAATAAAAACACTTGGGGGTGGTGGCAGGAAGCACTTGCAATTTAGCAAATGTGATGAATATATAGCTTTGACAGCTGACTGTCTTACTGTGATATATTCTCCCTTTCATGTAGGCTGAAACATAGCTCAGCTGTACAAATTTCCAAAACTCCAAAAGCTACGACCTGAGATGCCAACATATTTCACAGGAACTTTTTCCATACAGCTATTTGTCCTGTCATGTGACTCAGAAGGCAGCACAACTGCAGTATTAATGGCAAGATGAGGCCTGACTCAACAATGGCACCCAACAGGGTTTCCGACTCCTGTGTGCCCTTGATGCTGCAGACACCTCGGGGCTGTGGAATGACACAGGCCCCAGGACGTGTGCACTGCCTGGGCAGCATGGAAATCACACGAACAACAAGTGGTGGAAAACTAAAACGCCTCAATAAATTTGGTTGACTGCTGTGTACCTAACACAAGGAGGCACAGGTTTCACATCTCCTGCTCCATGCATTGGAGGTGGCGGCGGTGGTTCGTGTGGTCTGACCAACACTCGCTCCTCAGCTCTGTTCAGAAGTTCAGACATCTGGCTATAAGGTAATGCAGAAAGTGAGTATGATCCATCCATATGGTCCACATATGCTTGAGATCTGCAGAAAAACAGCGAAAAATTATCCAGTTTAGCCTTTAATAAGTATCAGTGCTCTCAGCTACTGTTCTGTACTTCAGTTACATTATTTTGAGTTAAGGAAACAGCAATACAATCAGAACTACTCTTCTTTTATACATCCATTGATGCTAATGGTAGAATTTACAACTGAATAATTTAGCTAAACTTCTGTCAGAGGATCTATATTCCAATACATACAGAGAGCTCAGTAATTTACTAGACATATGATTTGATAAATATCTGCTATTGAGGAGAATTTATTGCTATTGAGCAATAAATAAAGATGATTCAACTTAGTTGTTAATGACAACTTCAGACACACCTCAAGGACTCGATCAGTAGGAAAATTTAATTAACTACTCAATTACAGATTTTTTTTTAATCTCTATTAAATTCAAAAAAGTGTTTGCAGAATATTTTCCAGCAAGTAGAGCAATACTCTACATTTCCACATACTGCCACTGCTGCAGTATCTAAGCCTATTAAATTCCTCAGGGGTGAAGTTTCTACTCCGTTATTCCAAAGCACAGTGCTATTCTGTATCTGAACAACATGCTCTGCACACGTAGTGCTCTCAACCACTTCAGCACTATTCATAACTGCATTACTGGTACTGAGGTAATCAAGGTTTAGGGTAGAATGCTGGATATAAAAGGATACCCCCAACAAATGTGTCTAAAGTGGAATCCAACATACAATATAACAGAAGGACAGCAGGAAAGCAGATGTTTCTGCCAATGACTTGACACAGCAGTTTACAGAGATACTATACAGCTGTTCCTAGAAATATGCTAAGCACCGTAACTTAAGTTGTACCCCACTGAGTGAAATGCACTGAGACCATTTTCACATTCTGAACTAAGTTTTCAATGAGCAGGTTTTTCCGTTTTTCAGACAGCAAACACCCTCTCCTAGAGTTGCCATTACAGTTCACCACCACTGCTGAGTTTGTTTGAAGGCCTTACGAAGCCAAACAAAATACTCTCTCATGGTGCGCTTTTGGCAAGGGAAGGATAGCAGGGGAAAAAAAAAATGAACTTTTCTGGAGGACAATGAATACTTCTGAGCTTAAAAAAACAAAACAAACAAAAAAACCCAGGAAAACCATACCCCCAAATCTTCTAATATTAATCATCAGCCCTCTTTGCTATCAGATGTTTCTTGGCTGGTAAAATGGACTTGGTTTTGCGCAAACACCAGAAGCGTAAACACAGCAGGTGTTTCCCATGTGAAATGCTACTTTTAGCCACCAGCAAATACGTGCTGTGAAATGAGAATTCAACAGGTTGGATTTTGTAATAGGCTATAACCAGAAGTGTCAATCAAATCTTGGACTTGTTCAAGAGTAAAGAGAAGCTCAGCATTCTCATTTGAGTTCCAAGTGGACATTTGTTCCTATCACACCCACCACAGAGTCTTGGCAGTGTCTGCTTAAGAAAAATCAAGAGACTGGAATAATAGGGATTTTGTAGGTCAAGACTGGAGGAATGTAGTGACACACTTGGGTGCAAGCTTGCAGCAGTGACTCTACACCTTGTTCAAGCTGCAGATGACAACAACATCCCCAAGGATAAAATGAGGATACACGCTACTCTTGAAAATAACAACATAATAACTACTCCTTTAAGGACACAATAAGTATTTTAAAACTGAGTTTTGATTAAGCTAAGTCAATGATTTCCAGTACATTTCAAGAATAGCAGTAGCACCTCATCACTGACCTTTTCTCAAGCATGCTCATTATGTAGTTCTATATATACCTAATAAAGGATAGAAAGAATAAAAAGGAACCTTGATTCAAAATGTGAAGCTGGGCCATTTGCAACTTCAATGTGCTTATGTAAGAGGTTAGCATCATCTTCTGCAAGCTCTGGACCTTGGGCTAACTTCTGCCACTCTCTCCGTCTGTCATGAGGTGCCCTTGGCACTTTTTCTGGTTCATGAGGACGATCAAGATTCTTCTGCTGTAGGAGAGTTGTGCAAACAAAACTGGCAACTCAGACAGTGTTTTTTAATTAGTTGCATATAAACATCAGCCACGAAACAAAGGAAAACAAGCCCAATTCAAAAATTTACTTTCAGGCTAAAGATATGTAAACCAAAGACTTGTAAGAGCCAGAAACTTCAGTCTAGTGGATAAGTAGCTGACTAATACAGAGAAAAATAAGTAGCTTTTTATTCTAAGTCTGAAATAAAGTTATGAATTTGACACATATTTACTCTATTACGAAATAACACAGAATAACGGTGAAACAAAAAAGCACTCCCTTTTGCAAAAGTGCTTGTTCAATTTAAAGAAAATTATAAGCAAAGTGCTCTTTTCCTACTAATTTCTTTCTAGTTTAGAGTAAACATATCTACTAGAATGTAAGACTGTAAAAAAAATTTATTACAAATAAATATTCAAGTAAAATTTTTATTCTCATGTATTCCTCCTTGTTGAGTCATTGCTAGTATACTTAAAAGTTTTGACAAACCTGATGTTGGTTACACTACGACTAAAACGTGAAAGCTTTAGATCCTTCTATATTATTTTACTACTACTACTGCTATTATTATTACTATTTAGATTTTTGTTAAAGTTGATGGAATTAAATGAATACAAGTAGCTTTAATTGAATAAAGATGACTCTGTAAAGTTTGGATTGTTATTAAAGTAGCATATCTGCAAGCAAAACCCCTTTAGGAAAGAACAACCAGAAACTCTATAAAGTTAACACACATACCTTCTGCTTCCTCTTTTCTTTTCTTTTGTCTTCGGTGTCCTGCAACATTTTTTCCTTCCACAGATCAAAGAAATATGAAGGATTGGTATAGAACTTCAAACCCTCTTTTCCATCATCCCTGAAATACAGTGACACAAACCGGGTATGCTATTTATTTGACAACATGTGAATCCAAGAATTAAGACAAAAGAGAGGCATTTTAAGGAACACTCAGTATCTCAGACTCTGAAATACTTTATTAAGGAACATAAAAGAGGTATCATTGACCTCCTGTGCCATCTGTCTTTACTGTCTTTCCTGGTATCCAAGGTCCTAATTTTAGACAGGTAACTTGAATGCAAGCTGTAGACAAACAAAGAGTATCATAAATCAGAAAACTCTGACTCCAATGACTCAAATCTTTCCGTGAAAACATTCAGCAAAATTGTGTGGCTGCTTGTGTTCAGCTACTGATTCAAACTGACTTTGGGACAGCAAACAACATTCACAGAATCACAGAATATTCTGAATTGGAAGAGACCCACAAGGATCATCAAGTCCAACTCTTAAGTGAATGGCCATACAGGGATCAAACCCACAACCTTGGTGTTATTATCACCAGGCTCTAATCAACCGAACCAATCTAATTAATTTCCATAAAAGACCTTTCTTTCTACATATTTAACTTTTTCTTCACTTCACATCCAAGAACATTACACAGTTTATTAAATACAGGTAATAAAAATGGCTTTTTCTTACCATTGTTACACGGTGTTAAAATTTGAGTAAAATGGAGTAAAGTTTTAATGCTTATAATGTCTTCTGCTGCCTTTATTCCTCCAGCAGCTTCACAATTTTCTAGCCCGGCTCCTTAAATATTCAAGAGCTACTCAACATGAGCAAGGTGCGTGGATATAGCCTCTCTATTACACCAAATAAGCCAGAAATTGGTTTTGATTAATTTTATTTTACCAACCTGTAAGGGGTGAGAATGTTAAGTGGAGGAGGCTGTTCACAAATGTCGTAAGTTTCTTGCAAAGGAATAGGCAGAGTTTTGCGGTCAAACAGCTGTTGATCTTGAATTGTGGAACTCCGGAAAGCTTTTCTCATTGTAATGTCCTGCAGTGACACTGAAAGGGGATATTGCCATTTAAAAAACCCCCCACCAAACATTTTTTTTTTTTTTTTAATCTGGAATTGCTTAATGTTGGTTAAAAAATAAATATTAAGCATTACTACTTCCATCTTAGGCATTTACAGCAAATATAAATTCATCTAGCACTACTACCATGGCAAGGTATAGTGAGACTACGTGAAAACCATGTCCGTAATGTTCTACCACATTATCCTCTGTTTGGCTTCACAGGACATTTTTCTCACCTGGATAGATATCAGAACTCTGTCTCTCCTAAGCAGTTCAACAAATTGCTTACTGTGACTATAAAATAACATTTGATAGTTCAGAAGCACCTAATAATATTTGCCAACTCCATTTCACAATCCTTTTGGTACTAAAAGCTACTCTCTCTCTCTCTCTCTCAGTATGGATTTTATCTTTATGCCATCAGCAAGCCAAACTTTGCATTCCTTGCGTGTATGCAGCAGTTCCACTGAAGGACCACTGAGATGCCAAACCATCAAATCACTTATGCTAGTGAGATCAATGAGTTTTAATGGGAGGTGATTCGATGTTTCCAACACATGAAACTAGCCAAATGATGTTTTTTAATCTGTTTAATTGAGAAGACTTCTCTGTTTAATTCAGGTAAACCACTGACTTTTTTAACACATTAGTTAGGAATAATCAATTATCTTTACGTTAGAGTCAAAGGAAAACAACACTACGTGAACACAATGGATTAAACAGTGATTTCAAATATTTTACCTACTCCTGTTAAACCCCACATATCTTTTTCTATCTCAAAATCATTAAAATTTAGATAAAGATTAATGGAAAAGGGACCACAACTGATAAGCTTTGCACTTTTAATTCTGGAAACAGTATACCTATTTAGTCTCATATTTCTTTCCCTACCTGATCTTCAGTTACTACATCTCTGAAGCCCAGGTGTGTCTCAAAGCTAACTTTGCAGCCAGCACTAGACTTCCATTAGATAAAGCAGCAGATCTTTCCATTGGTTTGGGTTCTTTTTTTTGAAAATCACAAATAATACTGAAAACAGTTTTAAGACATACTAGCAAAGAGAGTCTTTTCAGCACATGCATTTTATCTATAAATAATTGTTTATTTTATAGAAACAGGTTAATAGTAGTGCCCCTTTACACAAGATGAGAAGACATCCTTCCCCCCCCCCATATTACTAGCACCTTTGGCAACCATTTTTTCAAAATATTTGTTTAAGTTGAAAACTGCATTTTTACTCTGGCTCCTGTAACACACAGGAGTGTACACATACATAGGCACACACACACATACACACAGAGACCTGCATTTCTATTCTATGATCAAAAAGGGAGAGAAGGCAGGATTTTTTTCTGGAGGACTTGCAATTCTGCAGTGTTCTGTATTCTTACCTAAGCATATTGACAGCATCCTTTGTGAGGCTAAAGATAGGATTTATCTGATTTTCAGCTTGGCTTTTGAAGTTTATTACAGTTGGCAAAGTTGTGTATTCCTGGAGAAGTTTCTTCCTTTTTACCCTTAGGTTCTAATTCATCACAGTGTCTTTTATTCTTTTTAATACCTTTAATTAGCTGCTCAGAAGTCTTTCGAAGCATGTGAAAGAAGTATTATAATGTATGAATGTCAGATAGGCGTCTCAATTTCTGCAGGTATTTTTGCATTCATAAATAACCCTATATATTTTGTACCTGTCACGAAGTACAAGTTGTTATTTGCTGGCAAAAGTTCACAGAAAAACTGTGGTTTACCTCATTTAAAATTTAAGTCTTAGATTCTTTTATACTTTAGCTGCTTTTCCTTTGGGTTATTTGTTACACAAATCACACCAAATGTACTTGTTCAGAGGTGCTTGACAATCCTGCAAAATTAACTGTCATTTATTGGAGACTTTTCCAACAAAAGTTAAAACTTAGTATACTTGTCTCTGAATCTGTGTGCATTCTGAAGACAATGAAGTAAATTAGTTTATTCCAATAAAGAAATAGAGTTCTTCGGTTTAATATTAAAATGCTCACAGAGCACACTGCTCTATAAACTGTTAGCATTCCTCATCTCTTCAATGAGCAAACACAGCCAGTCTAGTTCATAATTTCCATTTTCTTGCTTAAAACTCCACTTTTTGTAAACGTGTACACAGGGTAACACACCTGAGGATAATCAATCAAAACAACAATAAGCATAATTACTTTCTAAGCCCAAGATACACAGTAAAGGTCTTCACAGAAAACATACACCGTAGAATTTCAAGTTGCATTTCCTGTGCTGATATCCAGTAACAGCCATTCCCTAAAAAGCATACCATTATTCCAAACAACTGACTACATTAGGACAACGTTACTCAGGAAATGAAAGGATGTGGCACACAAAATAACTGAGAATCATGACACAGATACAACTTGCCCACATGTAGGGATCAGGTAAATCCCACGTCGCAAGCACAGCATAATCCCGGGCTGTGCACGGTTTGGCTCACAAAGCCACCTGTTCAGTTTGGCAGCTGGCTAAGAGACAGACACCCTCCTGGCTCACCTCCTCAGTGCGGGAATACGTGAAAACCTGGCTGGTCACCCAGCCATTCAGTTCTGGCTGACTGACAAACTGGCACAGCAAGAGGACAGGTCAGACAAATTGGATGTGTTTATGAATTCAGGTGTGAGAAGAGACGAGTGGCTGAAGGAGGAGTTGGGAAAGCTGCAGGCATTGACTTGATGCTGTTAAATTTAAGCTTCCAGTTGTTTAATTCTTAACTAGCACCAGAATCTTTGTATACCCCAGGATCCTAAACTTCATATGGATATATTTTTCTGAAGTCCATCTGCTACACCACTTGTGTCTACTGAATGAATAAAAAATGGGGTCTTAAATAATTTCCTTAAATGCTGAGATATTCACAATTTAATTTAAACATTCATTCAACAATCTAAACAAATGCCTGTTGATTTTTATTGTGTCTGTTGTTTGTATTGTATGAAAAGACATACTATATCAGCCAGTCTAACCTTCTGTACACAACAGTATTTTCCACTTAAGTTACAATTATCTGTCAGAAAGCTAAATTGCCAACATTTTGTACATTTGGTTTTGAAAAAGAGATGTCAGTCCACTTTTACTTGTAATCAACAACAAACTCTAGTGAGATACACTAACACATCTGTAACAAATATACTAAATAACATTTTACCCCTTTAATTAAACTGCAATCTCCAATTGTAGTAGAAGTTAAGCATGGAGCACATTAGCATACTAACAGAAAATTGCTACTTTTAACCTTTCAAATACATTAAATACTACATTTTACCTCATCAGAAGAAAAAAAAAAAGTTACTAAATTGTTTTGGGGGGTTTTTTAATTCATTTACACTCACTCAAATATGCAATTTATGATTAGGTTCTAGGGCAAAAAATACTGGTAAATAAAGGTGAAGGTGGTAAATAAAAAAATAGCATATATTCATTTTAAAAGCTCACTCTTAATGCTTTCTGCAGAATTTGATCTTGACATCTTTCAAGACCATGAACTAAGAGCTGTGACTCCTTGCAGAACTAAATGACTAGGGGAAATGATATACAAATCAATGGAACCAGTTGCCCACAATTCTCTTCCTCTTTTCAAAATCTTACCCAGCAATTTGAAAAGTGCAGGGAGGAAAGAACAACACTACTGAATTAATATCTTGTAAGTTTCCAATTAAAGATAATTAACTGGGAGGAGGTAGTGCTGTTCAAAATTCTCTTAAACTGAAGATTTGTTGATTCAGTTTGCAAAGCCACTGCAATCTTAAAAGTCTGATTTCTACTTTATTTATCTTTTTAATGATTATCCACTTCAACAATGATCAGAATTGCACACATTTTCTCTGCCATCAGAGTACTTCTGACTGGTCACTGCAGGTTTAATAGTTACTGAGAGAGACTACTTCTGTAGATCAGACAATATTCTCCTTTGGGCTTGTCCTCCAGATACGAAACAGAAATTTTCTGAAATACCGTTTTAAAAAATTCTGAAACAGCTCAAGCTCTCTTTGGAGAGAATGTATGTAGCTTAACTACTTTCAGGTAAACAAAAAGTAGAGATAAATATTAGTGCAATAATTTTAAGAGGACTTAGAAGCTGCTTTAAATGCAGGATGTAGAACCATGGAGCCCCATGCAGCCTGTTAAGATGTGCATCACCCAGCAGCACCAAGCACTGAATCTGCTGTCTCAACAAAACCATCACAGATGATATTTTGTCCAGATCTCTCTTTTTATACACAAAATATGCAATATCATGCCCTTACAATGGATTATTAAGCCTTGAACACACTAATTTAAAACTGATCTACTTACTAAATAACCCATAAATTTAATTAAGGGCCTAAGAAAATTAGAGAAGGAACATGGAAAGCAGTTGGGGCTCAGCCCACCTGCATAGATTCCTGAGAGGGAGATGCACCCAAATCCAACCTTCTTTGAGTGGAGATGCACAAGCAAAAGTCACCTACTATGCAATTTAATTTAAGAGTCTTTTTCTTTATTTGCCTTTGGGGGTAAAAATTCTAATGAATAAAGTGACAATGGTGTTATTCTCCACTTAAAATACTACAAGTGGAGATCATGACCCAATGTTCATGTGCTCCTTGTTCTTAACTTTTATTACATTTATACTCAAGTCACCAAGTTCCTCTTCAGAGGTTTGAGACAGCAAACTGCCCCTTAAACTGGGATTTACTACCTTTACCTTATAAGTCATGGGTAAAGGTAGTAATGGGCTGAGTGTCCTGATTTTAAAATTGAATGAGTCCCCCGTTTTCACAGTATACAAAAGTGTACAGATCACGAGGAGCTGTCAAGCTGTTTAGGTTCCTACCCAACAAATGCCATCCTTTTTGCCACAGCAAAATGCCAAATCTCTCTTTGGCATTAGTTCAGCTAAACTTCTGAATTACTATCAGTTTAACAGAATTACAGAATTTATATGTATTAGAATTTTGTGTTTATAGAATTTTAAACATTTATAGAATGTCTAGAAAAAAACCAAGCATGTCCTCAAAGCCAGAAGCATACTGAAATACAATTTACAACACTGATTCCTTCCCTGAAGTATACCAGGCTGCTCACCCATAGCACTTCTGCCATTAAGTTGCTTGTCATGGTTGTAACAGATATGCTACAAAAATCAAAAATTTGATACACTGCCTTTGAGATTAAAATACTCTGGTTTGAGATTTAAATAGAATTAGGTGGCTTATATTTAAAGAGCCACTAAATTGATACCAAAATATTCTGATAAACTCTGAGTTTATGAATTTTGATTCTGCCCTGATAGTATTTATTTCTGATTGATACAGAACTATTTTCCAATACTTCACTGCACTATACATCAGAGCTGTACTGAGTATCAGCATTTCAAAAAAGAACCACATAAATGCTAAAAATGCATATTCTTTTAAAAACTCTCAGATTTCTACAGCTGACATTATTTACTTTTAGCAGTACTTCACACTTGAAGATGCAAATAAATTTACAAAAATGTGATAATTTTAAAAAAATTATTATTTTATTTATAACATTTGCATATATATGGAAAGAGTAATGTCATTTATAAAGTAAATACTGAAATTAAAAATGGTTGCATAGAAACTATACTCCTAGGATTTGTTATCACCCATGAGATAACAATACAAGGTATTGCAGGGCTACTGAAACTGTCAACATTAGTTCAGCTTTATAGCAAGAATGTGTTCTCTCAGCCCTAAAAAGACCCCAGATATGATAACTCTTGGATACATACAGACTTGTTTTCCACAAAACTGAAATAAAGTTCAGCTTCCTGAAGAAAAGCAGAGGATTTCTTTTTGTCTGCATGCAAGTGCGGTGTCTTCTGAGGGGAAAAAGCCCACACATATGTGAAAAGAATGAAGTATTTTTAAAAATCTATTAAAACATGAAATCAATAACACTGACAAATCAAGAATTTGAAAACAGTGTAATAATTCAAACTTAACCAAATTTATAACAATTTTTCTATGATAGAAAGATTGTGCGCCAGGACTTAAGTCCTTCAAGATAAAATCATAACCTCGGTTTTATTCTTTCAGAGAGGTACTGTAATCATTCAAAATGAGAAAACAAGCAGACTATTCAAACAAATTCAGAGCTTTTTATTGCCCTGGATGTACCAGAAACATCTTGTCAAGTATCTGCACCTCATTCCGTGAATCTGACTTGGGCTGCTTTTGTTCATGCCACTTAGCTTTAAATGAATCTTAATTTCTCTCTCTTGTGTAATAGCATGGGCCCAAAGGAACCTATTAAATCTTCTATTACTGCCTGCCGGCAAAGAGCTCACAGATGAGACTCATTTCACAAGCATAAGCCCATTTTACTCATGCTGTTAGCTGAGCAGAACTACTGAAATTTGCTTCAATTCTTGCATAGTGGGTTAAGAAAGGTAAATCCAAACATATTCCCCCCACCTTCATGCATTAGCATCCTCCAGCTATTTCAGCCCAGACTAGGACTAAATCAAAGCTATTTATGATGACTTTGTAAATTTCAAGCCCAAAACAGTACACTGAAGGAAAAAAGTTTCCTGATCCCTATCTTTTAAGGATCTTCAACACTGAATTTCCTCTCATCTCCTTTGTCTTCATCTGGTGACTCACTGTGGGCAGATGATTGTGAATAAGGAGCACTGGGTAGGGCTCAAGGACTGGATATTCTTAGGTTAATAAAATTAGTCATTTAACAGCTCCTGACACTGAGGACTGCATGTGTTCCTCTGAAGTAGTCGGAGTCACTGCTAATCTGTGGTGTGAGAGACAAATCCAGGGGATCTGATACAAGTCACACTTGGCCACTCTGGCCTTGATCGAGTCGGACCTCTTCTTAGCCCTGTTTTCTTTAACTGCAGTGTCTGTCCTTTTCTTTAGTTAGGCAGTTTAGTAAAAGCTATAGTATACATAGTGCTGTGGAAATTTATTGATATGGTTCATTTGGGACTACATACTATTTAAAACTACTTCTAGCAATTCTCTGACATCAAATAGTTATGGATATTTAGTACTGAAACCTAATGCCACACTTGTCAAAGGCCATTTTCTCAGGATAGTACCATTTTCCATCTTTCCATCCTTAGATGCTTTAACTCAATGACTTATAATGGTCTCTCCATTTTCCTGAAATGTGAAAGGTTAACACAGTAGATATACCATATCAACATACATCCCACTCTGATTTAAACAAAAAACTAGGCTCTCAAGAGTAAATGCAAAAATGACATTAACACTCTGGAGTATTACAATTCTTACAGGATTACAATTGCTGACAATTTGTTATGGCACACTGAAGGGAATTTTTGTCATTATCCAATCATAGAAAACATCATCTTTTATTGGTGTCCTGGTTTTGGCTGGGATATAGTTAATTTCTTCCTAGTATCTGATATAGCACTGTGTTTTGAATTTAGGATGAGAATAACGCTGATAACACACTAATACTTTAGCTGTTGCTGAGCAGTGGTCAAGGACTCCTCAGCTTCTCACCCCACCCAGCATGCAGGCTGGGGGGACACAAGAATTTGGGAGGAGACACAGCTGGGACAGCTGACCCAAACGGGCCAAAGGGACATTCCATACCATATGGTATCATGCTCAGCATATAAACTAGAGGGAACACTGGCCAGAGGCTGCTGCTCAGGAACTGGCTGGGCATTGGTCAGCGCGTGGTGAGCAATTGCATTGAGCATCAATTGTTTTGTATATTCTAATTCTATTATCGTTATTTTCCCTTCCTTGTCTGTCCTAATAAACCGTCTTTACCTCAACTCATGAATTTTACTTTTTACCCCCCAGTTTTCTCCTTCCTCCCACTGCAGGGCAGGGGTGAGCAAGTGGCTGTGTGGTGTTTAACTGCCTGCTGGGTTAAACCACAACAATTCGAAAAAGAGGTGTATATGTATGATTTATGCTCAGCTGTCAAGAGACTTGGAAAATCCCATTAATGTAAGAATTCCCCTAGGCAAGTCATGATTTCGTGGAAAATCAGCTACAAGCTGTGAACAGCTGTCTTTCAAAACCTGTTCTAAAATTATTGTCACGCGAAATACGGAACCAAAACTTCTCTCAGCTTAATTTTGCTACAAGTGAAATTTCAACATCTATAACTAAAGACAGCCTGAAGACCGTGCTCCTGCTTTGACACTTCATTTTTCCTGTCAATACACAGTTTTCATACCTAGACATTCAGAACTGAAACAGCTCTCTATACTTTAAAATTAGATCCCAGAAGCAATCTAAAGTTATTTTTCATTATAGGATGTTCCTCTACTTTCAAGGTCTTAACCATATAGTTTAGAACACCCTAAACTCTTTGGGATGACAAGACTTTTCGTCCTTCCACCTGCAACCAACAAATATCCACGAAGGCAGAAAAAAGCTTCATGGCATTTGCACATTAGGTGGTCAGCATTCCTGTAGTCATCACAAAGCCTAGGCATCCTTTAAATTCCATGAAAATTCTATCTTACGGGCATGAGCTATACCTTAATGAGCTATTTAGGAAGAATCCAAGAGGTTATACAACATCAATAAATGAAGCTGTACAATTATAATCATACAGAAAGTAATGGTACTTGTTAAATGCAAAAACCCTACTCGGACAAAGGTTTTCATCCCATGGGAATTAGTAGGAAGGTGTCATGGTTTCAGCCATGGCTAAACCATGACAGAAGGTTAAAAAAAAGAGTAAAGACTTATCTCCAAGCATCCACATAGTATTACTTAATACTAATATTAACACTAACACATAACACTACTGAAGTGATACATTCTCCTGTAGCTGTTTGCATGTAAATTCATTGGTTACGGCATCATTCAGAAACCATGAAAATGTTGAGCTCAGAAAGCCACTCAAGACTATAAAAGAAACCTGTAGCAGAAACAGAAATGGCCCTCTTTCTCATGATGCTTTTGCTCTGTGTTCTTATAACTATGATTTAAACTATTAAACTACTATTATTTCCATTTCACGTATCAGCGGTGTCTGAGTGACAAAATAAGAAATTTTCAGTGCAGGGCTTAACTTACATTCCTCTTCCTTTGGATCGAGTTGTGTAACACTGACAGATAAGCGATCTACACGTTCTTGTAAGGAGTTGACTCTAAATGAGAAACTGTGTGCTTCATTGAAAAGTTCACCAAATATATCTTCAGCATATTTACCTGAAACACAGGGAAAAAAAGTAAAATTCAGGCATACGACAAGACAGCCAAGTGAGTTTGCCTTCAAAAAGATTTCTAACTATTTTAATTAAGTGATTCTAAGAGGCATGAATATCACTTGTAACAACCTGTACTTACTGAGCCCATTAAGAATGCTTCAGAAAATCAAACGGAAGTTAAATATTTAATTTGCAAGTTATTTATCAGAAATGAAATTTTTTAATGCATTACAGGACAGATATTCAGCTACTATAAATTCTTCTAACTATGATGATATGTAAGGAACTAGACTGCTTAGTTTCTTGAATATGTATAAAAGGATGACTTCCAGCATCTGGAGGTATTGCTCCTGTATGAGTGATAACTAATCTTTGCAAGTGAAATTTACCTCAACATTTTTCTCAAAACGAAGCATAACTTCCACTCCTGCTGTACCACGGACTTTACAAAAATGGCAGATCAGATATTTACATCTAGGTGAATCAGAACCAGACTATTCAAAAGTACACAGTAAAATAATAAATCCTACCTTGCGGGGTGAAAATTCTAGTAACTGACCGATTTATACTGAAGTTAAAAAAAAAAACCAACCTCCTTTGTTCACTTTAATTGACATCACATGTTTAGCCCAAAAGAGCAGAAGATTTACCATTATGAGAAAAGGATCTGTAACAAGTTTCTCTGTTACAGAGTATTCCACATAATGCTTCCAGTGCTCTCCAGACTCCACTTGAGTAGTTTGCCGGTGTCACTGCAAAAGCCCCACCAGACTTCCTAGCAGTATTTGTAGCCACACTTCTGAAATACCATGTGATAGCTTTTTAAACTTAGTACTATATTGTGCATATGTAATTTGTGTACTGTTTGTGCACTTACGTTGGTTTTGGAAGTATAAATCTCACAAATTTCTAAAAACCTGCTTTGCACTCAAGTTCGGACTGGTACAAAAGGAAAACATAGCTATGGAAATTTTGCCTTTGGTGAGCAATACATCTGGAAGTATACACAAAAATGAGGACATTTTTATATAAACACATCAAAAGAACAAAAATCAAATCCCTACAGGTACTGTGGAAACTACTTAAACATACTAAGCAGTAAGCACAAGGCCAGCACAGACCATTTATTAAGGCTTAGGTAATAGCAATAGAAAACCAGCATGACTATAAACAATGAAACATTAAAGGGGATATCAGAAGAAATGTACAGAAGAAGAAAATAGATGGGATCATAAATTCTGGCATATTAAACATAAAACCCAAAAACTAGTCTGAGGAACAACTAGCAAATTAACAATAAATAATCCTTTAAAGGCATGAAGAGCAAGAAAAGCCTGCCAGGGAGTCTGCAGAGCTGACTGGTAAGGAAGGTTTAACAGAATACAGAGAAGACAAGAGCCCTGAAGACAGCTAATATAACACTTTCCACTGGTGCTCACTGAAAGGAACTGGAGAGACCCTCATGTGAAAACTCAGTGGGGGAGGCTCAAAGAAACTGAAGGGACAATATAAAAATTACAAAACTAAACTAACAAAATCATCAGCAAATATTAGTAACAATTTGTAGATTTCCTTATACACACTGAAGCACAGAACAGTAAAGTCCAAATTTTTTTGTGGAACATCTTGAGACATATGGACCTGTACGGCTGACATCCAGACAAATTAGTGTAAATCATTACAGAGAACTGAATCAGCAGACATCTGGATGACTTGCTAGAGAAGAGGCAACACAGCTTTTATAAAGTGAAATGTCTGAATTGTTTGTAAAGACACAGATAGAGTGCTGTGATCTAGTGAGATTTCCAAGAGAGTTTAGAAAGTACTTAATCAAAGATTTTGGGGAAAACTTAACAGATGGGACATACAAAATAAATAATATGCCACAGACAAGTAATTCCTCAAAAGGTAGAAAACTGAGGATAGGAGTAAATCACCAGCCTTCGCAGTTGAGAAAGGTGAGTTTTCTTAAGTTTCTATACTGGGATCTATGCTATTTAAGGTATTTGTAAATGACCTGAAAAAAATGAGATTAAAGTTTGCCAATGATACAAAGTTATGGAAAAGAAACACCCTGAGCATTAGGAAGTACACGGAAACCCCAGCTGCTAGAAGAGGCTTCCAGGCTGCAAAGAACTGGAAGCAGGGAGACTATTAGCAGTATTGCACATGCTGTCTTGCTCTCATTCTTGGAGCAACTGCTAATAGCCACAGTGAGAAGCAGATCAAAGGCACAGCCATTCTTAGAACCTTTGTCTTTAAGCACCAGTCCACATTAAAACAGAGATGGAAAGTTAGTAAAGTCTTCTCAGCTGGCAACTCACCTAACACAAGACTTTCTAATATAGGTCTTGAAACTCTGTAAAGTTTATGTTCTTTAACCTGTATCTGAAGCAAGAGAAATTATTTAAAAATGTGATCCACTAAGAGCAAGATTCCTAAACTTTTAATACACATATACGAAAAAGTTAATGTATTTCAGATAATATATTCAGCAATATTCACTTAAATTAGATAACTCATGTAATATTCAGAGACATGCAAATTAAAATTAAAATCAAGTGTAAAATTTCATGTATAGAATAAAAAGTAAATTGCAGGGTTTTAAAATTGAGTAACTTTCCTTTTATAGGTGTATTTTAAGGCTACAGTTTTATCTGTACCATTTCACTGGGCTTACAATTCATCTACCTCATTAATGAGCTCCAATTGCAAATAATCTGTCTCGAAAACCTTTTCATTATGTTGTATACAGCCACAAACATATTGCAAGGAATAATTTGCCCATGCTTATAAACACTAATCCTCAAATGGGAAACACATTAAAAACAACCTGTCACGTTTGAAGTGGTGTGCCAGCCATAAGGTCTCCACCTACATGTCTGTTGGTGGTCTCTTTATTTATCCAGAGGTATATTTAACCAAATACTTTTACAAGCAAAGCAAAATGTTTGCATTTCATGAAATGTACAACTACCATTCAAAAGAATACTGTATGTGAATTTATACATATACAACATTCATAATTCAGTATCTGTTTATGTTGCTGTCTCTGCATGTATTACGTACGAATGTATCTTCAGTTTTGAAGGGATTAGAAAAGATATGGATATGGGTGATAATACTGAACAAAGTGTCACAAACTCAAGAATGTACGAGAAAAAAAAAAGTACGAGAAAAAATCCATTAATAAACAAAGTTGAGCTCATTCCACATAATAGGTAATATGTTAAAAGAGTAAGGAATCAAATTAATTCCATTATATACAATGAATATTCCAAAGCATTATTAACACTTGAGAAAATTTACAATATTATGGTGCTACTTGATGAAAAACTCCACTCTTGTTTCATGCAGTTCAATAAAGAGAATTAGGGTTGACTACGACAATTAAAATATTAACACCTGAGGATCTTGGTCACAGTTGGATATATAATACCAGATCAGAAAGATAAGTGATCTTGTTTGCCTATTAAATTAAATTACAATGTAGACTTCTGCAACTAAACTAATTGAATGTCTGTGGAAAGCTTATTTTACTGTATTTGCAAAACTAGCCAGGTAGAAAGGGATCTGGGGGTGCTGATTGACAGGAAGCTGAACATGAGCCAGCAGTGTGCCCAGGTGGCCAAGAAGGCCAATGGCATCCTGGCCTGTATCAGGAACAGTGTGGCCAGCAGGACCAGGGAAGTGATTCTGCCCCTGTACTCGGCGCTGGTGAGGCCACACCTGGAGTGCTGTGTCCAGTTCTGGGCCCCTCAGTTCAGGAAGGATATTGAGGTGCTGGAGCAGGTGCAGAGGAGAGCAACGAGGCTGGTGAAGGGACTTGAACACAAGTCCTATGAGGAGAGGCTGAAGGAGCTGGGGTTGTTTAGCCTGGAGAAGAGAAGGCTCAGGGGAGACCTCATTGCTCTCTACAACTATCTGAAAGGAGGTTGTAGCCAGGTGGGGGTTGGTCTCTTCTCCCAGGCAA
>VXAY01002843.1:25670-64152 GCA_013399855.1 Oxyruncus cristatus | reverse complement strand
CATTGTTTTAAATTTAAATAGGAGGATACATTATTATTTAGTTTTAATTAAGGAATTTATTATTCACCTTATTATTCTTTTCACAACTTTTCCTCATGTCTCAGAGGGCTCTGTTCACAATTAAACCTTCAATAAGAAAGGGATACAGGAATGCAGCTCTCTCTGGTGTCAGTCAGTTTCCTTTTTTGTGACAGCCAAATAAAATGCTTTGGAGGCAATGTGCTGTCCTTCCTTCCCTCAATAACTTGCATGTGTTTTGATGGCTTTTTTTACCAGCTATTTTCCTGACTTTTAAAACAGACCTATGAGCTGAAAACAGAACACTAACTAGTAGCTACTAGATGAAAAGAGAATAAAAATAATACTGCTTACTGCCTTCCTCATTTTTTTAAATTAAACCCACCAAAACATGTATCATCCACTCATGTTCATTACCACAGCAATAAATGTACAAGGGCTTATAAAACGTGAAAAAAATATGGATCAGTTTTACAGTGCTTCTCTTTCACCATTTGTGCCTTTAAATTTGTTTTATCTCCTAATTTGCCCCAGTAATTTCTTAAACATTTGTCCAGCAGCACTGGCTTCTGTGCACAAATGAATCATTTCTAACCATTCAATACACTAAAATGAGCGGATACTAAGGTAGAAGAAATCGGGGTTTGTCTTGTTCTGGGGGACTGCGTATGTTTCAGATGAACTGAAGTCAACCACAATCACCACATCAGGTTCTGAACCATATTTTAGGCTAATTAAACAAAGTGTGACAAAGAGATGTTTTAAAAGACATATATTGTGTTGTACAGGTTCTTAGAAACACACTAACAGGCTGCAGGGTCAGGGCATACACGAGCAGTGCCCTTGAAACTCCAGTCCTCAAATTCACCTGAACTACAGCACTCTCAATGATGTATCTGTTAGCAAACCTTAAGGAAAGGGCATTTAAATTAATCATTTTGCAACACTAGATCAGTTACCATCAGATTTAGTTACATGCTCTCAGACAAGGAGTAAGGACATGAGTCCTGAAGCAGGACTTGTGGAAGAAGTCACTTCTTTGTCATCCTTGTTAAAGAGTTCCAAACCCTTCAACAGCATCTCAAACTGAAACAGTATCCCACATATCGGTTATGGCATCAGCAGCCTATAGGAAACATGGGCTAAATTTTATGTATCTATCTGGACAAATAAACTGAGCAGCTACCAGTGCCCAGTGCCATAAAATAGCATCACTTTTAGAAATTCACAAGGATGACAGTGCAAGATGCAGCAAGCAGGAAAACCAAAATAAGACCAATATTGCCAAAAGTACTAATCTTAATTAATTTAGCCTTAAATAATCCGTCAAACTTCTGGAGATAGTGAGGGAGAGGGGTGTGTGTTAACATTTACACAAACAAAATCTAATCCAACACACATTACTGGAATTAAATTATAAAAATATGTAGTATAACAAATATGTGGTGAGATTATTAAGTGCAAAGTATAATGAAGTGTTATGTAATTAAATTTAATATTAATAAACATTATTTTAATATTGACATAGTAAATATGTTGATATACTGAAATACACAAACCACAAAATAATATTACCATTTAAAAATATAGGTTTGGCCATTTTTAAAAATTATGTAGAAATTGATAAAATATCTGAAAGAATAAGCTAAAAATTCAGTCAGGATTAGGTGTTACCCACCTATACTCTATCATTCCTTGATTTCTATTATTTCAATTCCATTCAAAAACTAACCAGTATTTTTGCCCAGTACATTTTCTAAAAAGTAAAAGCACAGAACAAGAGCAGCTCTAAAACCTGTCCCATGTCCCACTGCACAATTCTTTCCCAATATACTTATACTACGCCAAATTACATTATTCACAACTGAATAGTTCCTTCCTACACAATATAGTGTATTCACTAGAAAATACTTTTTCAGGATAATTAGTTACCACATAAGCCACTAACAATATATAACCCAGGTCCTTCTATAAAGCAAAACAAGAAAGGTATTCTAAGTCTATTAATACATTTGTCCTCCTCCGTGAATCCTGACAGGTAATTTAACGTATCTACTGCCTTTTGATTCAGCTTCAGATCTTCACAACATAATCTAATTTTTAACAAAAATAAGGTATATCTGAGTTTCACTTGAAAGTCTAGACTTATTATTCATCAGGATCATTTCAACCTCACAGCTCAGTGACTAGGAGACAGACTAAAAGCGAGGAGAGTGAACTTGGAGAAAAGAACCTTGGTAGATCCTTGAGAACCTCAGTGGCTATGCCTGAGCAAGTTCTGAAAAACGATGTACTAAATATATAGCACTGATGTTAATTAGGAACCTTCACTATGAGGGTGTAAGAGCAGTCCACAAGGATGGGATTTAAGGATTATAACAGGAGTATCAGAGTACTGAAGGGACAACTTGGCTCCTTTAGCCAGGAAAATTGAAATTTATGAGACATTTATCAGGAATTTATCAAACAACCTGACTGATCAAAAGTATCGAATAAACTTTGTTAAAGGCTGTATCTGGAGCAAGTCTGATGCTTCTTGTTGACATCCAAAAAGAAAAAATCAGACTTTAAAATTCTTCAGCCATGATAGTCTGAGATATCATTTGTTACCTCCCACTGAGGACATCATCAAGTAAATTGGCTGAGATTATCCATTACGTATTCAGAAATCTGTGAAAGGGACTGATGAGAGCTGAACTCATGTTGAAGGTACTAGTCTAAAGATCATTTCATAGGGAATTCTTGCTCTTCCTTTTCTTTCTAATATCTCCCGAATTCATTGCTCTATGTAGGAAGGAATCAACGACAGGCAGGACTTCTTTTCTGCTAACACAGTTGTTTTCAGGGAGACATTACTGACCATTTGTTCATACCCTCATTACCATTTGAGATAGACACAAACCAGCATCACTTTGCCAATACTGCCACTGCTGGGGAGACAATATCAAGAAATCAAAGAATTTCAGACAGAAGTCTTTGAGGATGGGGGGTCTCTCAATCTAAATTGCCTTCAGTTTTCAAGTCCATCAATTTCTTTACCCCATGCACCCAAGAACACTTTTTCTAGTGTTCCCTGGCAATTGTAGTAATAATGAAGAAAGAGGAACGGCTAATGAAGAAAATTCACAGAGAACAGTGAATATGCTTCTGAGCACACTGAGAAGGAGGATCTGCATGGCAGGGCTCACCAGAGGGGTTCTACTGTTTCTGGAATAATGACTGAAGCTCTAGCTGCAGATCTGCGGAGACCTACTTCCAATCATGCAGTCATTCATTCTTACCATCTGCTGAAGATTTTGTCCAGGCAGGATGAAGAGAGAGACTGGTTTTTGAAGAGGCTTAGTTCTAAAGATTAGTTGCAGTTTAGACACCTCACTGCTAAGTATGTCTGGAGAAACATTTCCCACTTACTGAATGTTAACACCTTAAGCCATGGCAAACTGAAGGTTTTCCTGAGGTCAGAAAGTGTCTCTCACAAGATGAACAGCATTTAAAACCCTCGAAGGGGTAGCATGGTAAGCAAAAAATAAGAATGAAAAGTCGAGTGAGTCTGGGAAGAAAAAATAAGGGGGAGAAATAATTTGCTCTAAAGTCAAGTTTTCACTCCTGAAAACTAACAAATAAGGGGCAAGGAAAAGAAAGAATTAGAAGAACATGGTAAAAACAGGAAATACTACAGAGAAAAAATAGAAAGAGGGAAAAGGCTACTGAAGGTTCAGTGTTAAGTGAAAATCATTTTCACTAACATAAAAGGCACTCCAGCTTGGCAAAGAGATATGCAGCAGTCTCTTTATGCAGAGGTAAAAGAAAAAATGGGGAATGACATCTTGCTATGATTGAATAAAAGTTTTACTCTGAATGCCTGCAATACAAATATTCATTAAAGGAACATACTCAAAAGCAGAAATGTTCTCCTCCCTCTACATGGAGGTGTCAGAGACCAGGGCCAAGAACAAACCCCATCAGCTAGGTTTCTTACGTGGTACTGAGATTCTGTGTCCAGGGAACAGCTGAATAAAAGGAAAACCAAGATTGGTCAATAGTTGTGAACAAAATGAGGAGGCTACATGCACACAATAGAACAATTTATCCATCTTCTAATAATGGCACAGCTACACAATGCTATGCTTGTGTTTCACGTACGCAGGAATGTTATGGCCTGACATACACCAACATACACCAACTCAGGCAGAACTGGAGTACTAATGCATATGCAATATTGCTGAAAAAAACAGGGAAGCACCTAGTATCTTCTCCAAAGCAGATACTGTCAGAAAGCAAGAAATACAGGGAAGAATGGCTAGGAAACTAAAACAGCTGTTGCTGTTGTCCAGAGAGTTTCTGTTGCCACAGTGCTAAGAAAAGCTGTCAGAACGCAGATCCTTTTATGAAGTAAGAGAAGACTGGGAATAGACAGGGGGGAAAAAATTACTTACTGGCAGTTTTCTATGTTGTATCAAGACAGACTGATGTGTTTTCATGCTCCAGGGAGAAAGGCAAGGACTATCACTCAAAGCAGAAATAAATATTTCGTCCTCTCATCTCTACTTCTTTTAAAAGGTCAAAAAATTTCTCAAACTGAACAATTAAAAGCAATACATCAAATAAGCTATGAAAGGGTTGACAATTTGTATGGAGATACATAGCAGCTATCACTGACAAACTGGTATAAAGCTCTTTTCATTTCATACTTAAACACAGGAAACCAGAATTTCTGTCATTTAATAGGTATTGTTTCTGCAGGGTTGTATTACTTAAACACAGTATCCAAGATCATCAAGTCCTGTTCAGGTTGAAAAGACCTTCAGAAGTCGTCTAGTCCAACACCCTGCACAAAGAGGATCCAATTAAATCCAGCTGCTTGACAAATCCGGTCAGTGTCTCCAAGAATGGAGATCTAACAACGTACATGCCAAAACTCTATGCTTAGCTTTTCTCAATAAGGACTTCTGTCTTTTTTAATGTACTGGAGGTTCCAATTCCAAGAGTGCACTCCTTCACCACATCATGTTAGAATAAGGGTTTAGAATGGTTGATGGTCATAACCATAATGGCAGAAATTTGATCCTTTATTTGAGGACCAGTAAATGAAAAATTTTAGAGGCAAAGATGACCGATTATTAATGGAGTCAAAGACCATTCCTTTAAATTTGCATAACTTTACCATCCAAAGCAAAAGCAGTTTCAGTTTAAAGGAAACGAAACCCCACCCTACCAGTTCCACCCTCAGAGTAAAGCCTCATTCCACCTACAACTTCAAGGCTGATTCTCAAACATACACATTATTCCCAGAAAACAAAAAGCGAAGGACTGCAGAGGAGCTGGTTGCCAGGGGACTGCTTCAAAACCATGCCTGCTGGCTGTGACTCACAGGCAACTACTGAAATTCATCTGCATGTCAGCAGGCCTTGCTGCACGCACGTAACAGTGACACACCAAGAGAAGACTGGTTATTCGGGTTTAAGCATGAGAGACAAAACTCCTATGCCAGAACTCCGGAATATTTTTGAACTTGTACTGCTACTAGCATAAAACAGCAGAAAAACTAAAGGAGTTCTGAAACAAAATACTTTCACAGGTACTCATACCTTTGTAACATGATCTCCATTTTTACAGAGCAAACCTTTACACTGCTGAGAAATAAGGACTGTTTTGCAAAACATGTCCTATTTTAATTGTAGGAAAAATGTGTTGTTTTTTTTTTTAAAACATACACAGTATAAACTAAAAACCTTGTTCGTTCGGTATAAACACTGCCTGTAGAAAACCAAAAAACACCATGATGCCATTTTGAAGGAAGAACAAAACATTGAAATAACAGGTTCTGCTCATTAGTGTTTAACTTCTAAAGAATTCAGAATGACCTATTTTGGGTTTGCTGTTGCAGATAAACAAATGCATTTTCCCTTCTGTTTTACCTTGTCATATCCAAGATTGTATGTCTTCTTGACCACTAGTGAGTCACAAGTTCATGACAGAAACACACCTCAAGTGAAAACAGCTAATTTAGGCTCATTCCCAATTACGCATTCTTCATTTAAGAACCACATTCTTTTCACAGAAAATGAGTTATACATAAGTATGGTTACATTCCCTTGCAACTGTTCCTCAGCGCTACCCATTAGGCAAACCATGTAACAAATGTGGGAGCATTCAATGGATATCCTTCAATTCTTTTTTCCCCCTTTTAATTGAGTTCTTTTGTTCTGGTATTGCTTCCTCTACACCTCCTCCTAAGCAGCTGTACACACAATGTCAGCTACAAGTTCTATACACCAAGAAAACACAGCAAAGGCAGCTGAATCTCAATAGGTCACCCTGGGACCACGATGTTGAGTTAGAAGCTGGTGTTGAGTTTAAGGTCAAATGACACTTCCAAATGAAAATATCAAATATAAATTTGGTATGTCACCTATAAAAGGGAATTTCTCCAGATGAAGCATGTAATCAAGTAAGATTTTTTAAAACAAGCAAACAAAAATAAAATAACGCAATAATAAGAGTTACTTGGAAGGGGAGGCTAGTACGTGAGCAGCTGGTCTGAGAAAGGCTTTTGTCAGAATGACAAAAACTACAAGACTACAGATGATGACCATATACTCCACACTAATATGACCTGCTCTGGGTTCACGGAAAAGTATTTAAATAGTTAATTTCCTTTGTTGCCGCAGCTGTATTAATAATGGTCATATTTATGTGCTGTAAGCATTCCTGTCTCGATTGCATAATTCAGTGTCCTCAATTAGTGTTTTCCACCTAATGACACCCTAACAGCTTTGAAAGGCTGCCACAACAGACTCACCTTCAAACCAATAATTAAAGAATTTAATTATTAAGAAATTAGTCTACATAACCTATGATAAAGATAATGATGACAATGAAAGACTTTTCACATTGCAGATGTATATAAATGCACATTTAAATATTTAATGTGTTGATAGCCTTACTAATGTCCTAGTGGTTAAAAAGCACCTGTAGTATCGGAAATCCAAAATGTTATCATACTGGTTCATCTGACAACTTATTTAAGTTGCTGTAACTTAAAGAAAAAAACAACCCAGAAATCAGCCTTTTCAGCAAAATCCCTTCAGAGTTCTAGAGCTTGAGAAGTATTCACTCCTATCAAATGCACTAAGGGTACAATTGTTGACAGAAAGGAGAATAAGTGAGAAAAATCTTTAACTGTTCGAAATACTATGTAATAATTACATTTCTGGGTTTATTATTTCAAAAGGTAACTATGGGGTTTTTTTCTAAATGACCACAACATGACCAAGGGTTTAAGTTAACTGAATTAAGCAGCCAGTGATATATTCCTCATTATGTCATATTTCCTACTCAAGAATTGCTCTGAGGTTGGCAATCACTGACTTCATTAACTACCAGCTATCTTTTTCTGTCATCTTCTACTGGTAACAGAAATATATGGATGAACTGTTTTAAGCCATGCTGCTAGAAAAATTCCTAGCTTTCTTTCACAGAAGTCCATGCTAGTCACAAGCCACAAAAGGAGTACATTCAAGACTCAGTGACAATTTTCAACTGAGAATTCGAAAAAGTGTTCGTACTTCAAACACAAAAACTGTGACTGTAAAATATATTAGTTCTAAATACAGCTATTAAGACAACGTACTTACTTAGGCTACTCAGTTGTCGGATTATATTTGCCAAGGAGATGTTGGTGACACATTCCAATTCATTCTTGATACCTCGGGGCAGAGCTGTGTGGCACAGGTGCCTGGGGTCTATGTTCCTTTTTACCAGCGGCATTCTGACATGTATGAGAGGACCAGCAAACCTGCAAAGGAAACAGAACACAATATATACAACACAGTAAGTTTAATTATGTTTTAAACTCAGGTTATGTGTAAAGTTAAATCGACTAATCCTAACAAGAAAAAAACAGCTCCATAATACTGATAGAATTCATTGCTCTGTGAGTACATAAGTATTTTCTTCTTTGCCCAAAGAAAGATTTATTTCATTACCTTTAAATCATTACCTGACTGAGATTTCAGTGAAGAGACAAATAATTTTTTACAGTTCAGGTTTTTTATTCCCTCCTCCTCCCCCCCCAAAAAAAACCCAGGAAGATCTTTGTAGTACAAACACATTAAGGAAAGACTGAGTTCTTGATGGACTACTTCCTTATTCAGGCCAAGCAAAGTCCAACAACAAATTCCCTTTATTATGAGGTCAAAGTCAAACTAGTGGTCTATTACACTCAAAAAGTAGGTATGATTCATTCATGTTGTCCTGTTACTAGCAGGAGTCACCCTTCTAATCTGAACATCACTTCTAAATCATACCTAGTCACAGTAAGAAAAAAGAAGATATTTCCCTTCCACACCTTCACTGCTACTGACAATAAATTCAGCTAAGAATACATCTTCCAAATACAAACGTCTCCACAGTAAACTTCTCCAGACTGAAAGGCAAACAAGTTTTCCACAAGATAAGCTGTATGCAGTGCCAGTCCCTCAACCAGACAGCCTGACACAGTTTCATCTGTCCTCTGCTTAGAAGTTTGACCCCAAAATGTTGTCAGGATGTAAGCCAGGCTTCGTCTTGAGCCACAGAATGCACGTTCCCTACAGTGTATATTTAGTCACTGCTATCCTTACTTGGTCAAAACTAAGAGATTTTTTGCATAAGAATAACACAAGGCCACAGTGGTAGAGCTGGAATGGCATAGTGAATTAAGAGTCAAAGGCAACTGTAATGGAGTACTTTCCCCCGGCAGACTGCTTAGATTTCTCCTTGCCATGTTTTCTGGGAGTATATTCTTTCACTGAAGCCAGGACTTGTACCTGAGAGACCCAGGCAGGATCCTTAAGTCTACCTGAGAAACATCTCTGTGTTTCCAGGATGTGATTAGACGTCATTCATTGCATTTTAACATCATGTCTACTACCCTTATTTTCTTGAGAGAACAACAAAACATATTTTATGCTTTTGAGGGATAAAAGTCAATAAAAATGATTGTTCTGGTTGCTGGTTAAAGGGAAATACTATACAGTTCTAAAAATTGTGTATCTATTTTCTCAATATTAACAGTAAAATTATGGAAGAGTGCATGGGGCAGGGTTAATCATAAGAACAGATTCTTATTTTTATTTTCTAGAAATACCCCAAATCTTCCTAGTCGCTAAACATCTAAGTACTGAAAAGTTAGCTGTTACACACTAACAAAATAAAAAGTGCAAATCTGAACATTGTGTCAGATAGAAGCAACGAAAAAGTGTTCATAAACCCTTAACTACAGGTTTGTTATCACGGTTCCCCAACAGAAAATAAAGGAACCATTCTGTCACTGTCAAAGAACGCAACAAATGATATGTGAGCAATGTTCTACAGAAGCAATTAAATATTAATTCCAGAATTGAGCCCTTTCTTGATTACTGCTTTAATGATACTGTTGTATAAACAGCACAGTAGACAAGTCATTTAAAAATGGTCCAAACAAGTATGAAAAAAAAAAATCACAGAAGAATTTCACAATTTCAGTGTTTTTTAATATCTGAATAATGCTGTTGTGGTTGCCCTACACAAACATACAGCATAACAAGTAAAGTTAGCAGCAGGAACAGTGAGCATAGTAAAAGGTATAGTTTTCAACAAGAATAAACTCGTAAGGGAAACAAACGATTCAAGAGATAATTGACACCTTGGAAATTATGCATCATATCTGAAAACTATGCAAAGCCTGAACAGAGAATATTTACCCGATTCCCATAAAAATGAAGCCAAGGAGACAACAAAGGAAAATATCACTCAAGCATGCTTAAGACAAAGGAAAAGGCATTAAAGGCATTTCACACAACGTTGAATAAATTCTGGAACTCACTGCCACAGGATGCTGCATACAAAAGTACCTGCTGGTAATTTGTCCACTATGGACCTCATATTCTTTGCAGTTTGTTGCAACCACTGGAAGGTCTTGATGATTCCTGCCCAAGTGAATCTAGTGATCCCAGCACAGTCAGCAACAGGTGTGTGCCAGTAAATGGAACGTTACTGCACCCACACAATTTCTTCGCTCCTATAAAAGATGTTTCCTACTGCAGTTCTTAATAAGAAAGGTGAAAATTTCTGAAATCACTATATTTATATGCAGCTTTAGAGCTGTGAAAGAGGGGAAAAACCAAAAAAGACATTGTTACAACCCAGTATATCATTTAGGTTACACACAAAAAAAATACACTTCCCCACCACCACCTGCTACCAAACCATGCATTACCCAAGTCCCTGGGGCAGCAAAGGAAAAATTCATTCCTAGATCATGAAATCCTGTTACCACATCATTCCCAAGAAAACTCTGGAAAGTGTTCATAACCCCAGCCAGGCAGAAGAGAAAAGCAGCTTGTCAGTGCAGAAGAGGATCCCTCGACTGAGCGGTTACATGACACCTCCTCAGAGGTTTACAGCTCTCGTCCTGACACACAGGTCTCCCTCTCCTAAGCCCTGCTGCTTCCCAGCTCAAAACTCAGGAAGGCAAGGCAATCCTCAAACACAACTACCTCCTCTTCCTTGCAATCCCACATAAATCTTTTGAGGCAGTTCTTACGAAGTGAAGCTGCACCAGTTTACACCCAGTTATCTGGAAGTACTTTATAGTGATCTTAAACTGAAACTCCTCTTTACAAAGAGATGCCAATCTCTTTCGTAGAGCCACTATCGAAAACTCTTCTGCCCCACTTCCTATACATCCTTTGAAGCACTGAATCCACTTGAGAAGCCAACTCTAATCTTCTTTGCAAACCCTTTTGCTACTTCAGTTTCACAATGGCTGGCACAAACTCATCCCCCTCACATATGCTTCAAGTAGGAGCACAGAATACAAATGTAGGTATATGACACCTGCTTAATGTTTTTGTTAAGTTACCATGCTTTGATACCTGATTTTTCAGGAATTACATAAAAAGCTCTATTTGCTTTTCAATTAATTCCTATTACTTGGAAAAAAGTGCAGGACAATGGTATTAATGAGAGCTAATTAATATGTTTTCAGAAGAACAGCTTTAATGAGATTTGGCCACACTTCTTTTCAAAAAGACAAGTTGTTGAGTGTGTTGCACAGCCCTCTTCAGCTGTTAGGGGGGGTCTTAAAAATGAGTGACAGTCTTCTACCTCTGTCTCATACTTCTCAAACACTGCTGGCAGCAGCTGAGAAACCTGCTCTCAGGGTACCTGCCCCCTGTTCCAAACAGGACAGTGTCACCCTGCTGTGGGTGCTGAGAGATTGCCCTGAGGAGCACTGGTGTAGGAAAACAGCTACCATTTGCCCTTCAACAAGCTCCTGTAGAAATATTTGAGAATTGCAAGATGTGTGGAGAAATGTTACATGGCTTACTAGGAGCTTGTGAAAAATCTGTAATGTCAGTAGTCACAGTAATGATTCAAGTTTTCTTGCAAGTACAGTAAGACAAGCAGTAATGAAAGCACAATCTCGAAGTGGGGAAAACTGGTGGTTAAACAGTTTAACTGGTAATTAAATTATACTTCAGTTTCATTTTCAGAAGACTAATGAAATTTCATGATCATGTGGCTTTTTTAATGAAAGTTTACTTCTGATTAGGTTACATTTCATCCTTACTAAAAGTGTTATTTTCTTAGCATGAAAGATACATATAATCTATATTTTTTTCTATAATATACCAATAATGCAGCACTAAATGCCTTTGCTTTCATGGAGTTAAATTTAATTCCAGCCACTTCTGTAGCACATCTTTAGGCCTCAATATTACCATACTACTTGTAATTTTCCTTTAACAATGTGCAACAGCAATGCCTTTCATATGCCCCATTTAATTGATCACGTTCGAGCTGCTGGCAGAACAGACCACAGCTTGAAATGCAACAATCAATTTAGCACTTCCCCCACCCACCCTTAGAAACATAAATAGAATATACAATAGTTTTTATATTTGCTTACATAATCATGTACTAACTGCATCTATGCTATACGGACTTTGGGACAGAATGAAAGCAGCTAATAAAAAACCTTAAATGTGTTTATGAATCTGGTAAAATCAGAATTGTATCAGTTAAAAAAAAACCAAGCCCATTCCCTTGGCAAATTTTCTTCTAATTATACTGCAAGATGTCATATGTTATACCAGTTGCAGAAATTCCAAAGATGAAGCTTTTGTAGTGCACACCTCTACTATGAAAGGCAAATGTGCAAAGACTTCATACAGCTTTTTTCTCCGCAGGTCTCATTGCCAGATCAAGGTGCAGGAATAAGCTTAAGAAGAAGCAGACACCTACATTGTGGTGTCCTTCAACAAAGTAGGCCACTACCACCTACTGCTGAGTCAACGTAATGATTTTTAAACTCTACAGGCAATTAACATCCCTTAGAGGATACATCTTGGAACTGACAAGATGACAACTGACATCTTAAATTGACAATTCAACAGAAATGTGTTAAAATTACAGTTTTGAAATCCTTTCTGTTATGAACCATATCACAGAATGGAAGATCTCCTTGGAACACTTCCCTCAAATCTCTGTCTTCTGCAACTCAATTTCAAAAACTTTTCTAACTGCAAGTAACTAAGAAAAGATGACTTTATTGTAAATAAAAAACATACAAAAAATGCAGAATATATTATTAGAACCTGATGTTGACATCACTGCTGTTTAAGAATGAGTGTAAAATTAATAACATCTTAAGACCTCCTACACTAGACTGTCTTCAAAAAATCTGCTACACATTCATAGAATCATCGGATATACTGAGTCAAAAGGGACCCATCAGGATCATCAAGTCCAACTCCTGGCCCTGCACCGGACACCACAAGAACCCACCATGTTCCGGAGAGCGTTGTCCAAATGCTTCCTGAGCTCAGACAGGCTTGGTGCTGTGACCACTTCCCTGGGGAGCCTATTGCAGTGTTCAACCACCCTCTAATATTCAACCTAAACCTGCTCTGACTCAGCTTCATGCTATTTCCTCGAGTCCTGTCACTAGTCATGACAGTTCGGTAAACTTAAGGAGCAATGTCTCTATAGGGCATAGGAAGGAAGTAGATGATTTATTTTTTAATTAAACCACAGAGCCACTAACAAAATGTTTCATATTTTATTTGTAGTCACAAATGTAAAAAATACTGTTTCTCAAGTAATAGCAACGGCAATGTCTCAAAACAGTCTCTAAATATTCTGTTGCTGAACTGAAGATATTATTCAGGGATAGATTAATATGTCACCGAAGGCTCTATCTCAGTAACATTATATAGGAAAGTATCTGATTAGCAAGATTATAATGAACAGATTGTAAAAACCAATCTACTTCATATAACTATAAAATATATTTAAAAATAATTTGTAATTTTTATTCTGTATTTAATAATGACTGACTGCTGTATTGTTTTAATTGTCTGTGGCAATTAGTATTTTCCTCTTACAGAACAATCTGTAATCATCTCAGCACATCTGTCACATCAGATAAGCAGAAAAGACAATGCAGTCACAAAAATGGGTAGGACTTGAGTTCTACTCAATCTCTAAGGCTAATTACAGACAATGCTAAAAAATTACTTTTCAGCTATTACCATCCAGCCAAATTTCTCTCAGATGTCTATTGCAAGACAACAATCTCTCCCCCACACATGTGTGCACACCTGCACACACAGGGGCACACTCATCTTTAAAACACACACAAAAAATATTTCAAAATCAATTTGGATGTGATTAAAGACACAAACCATGGCCACATCTAATTCCTTGTCAAAATGTGTAAGTTTCATATTTATTCAGCTAAACAAATATATTTATTCAGCTAAAAAAAGTGCAGTAATTTTTACACTGGAGAAAAAAAAATAATTGTATTTTCAGCCCTCTACAGGTTATGACTATAATGAAGTAGTATAATAAAAATGAAGGCAATTTTGGCAAATTATGGGTGGAAAGAAATTGAGTGATCAGTAATTTGTATGCTGATTTATGAGAGCTTTATCTGTGATATGTTAGCTTTTCAAAAAAAACTTGAACAGTTATTGTCACTGAGATGACTCTGGTGATGGCAGCAACAGCAGAATTCTCAGTGTGGGTAACACTGCAAAATATGACTCTCCAGTAGCAATGCAACAAGTACAACTTCACTAATAGAAACAGCAGCAACATCTCAGGGGAGAAAGTTGACATACCAGTTCATAACTACAAGGGTTACCTAAAGTTTTAGAGGGAAAACCAGCATGATTTCGGCGAGTGAAACTGCAATCTGGGTCAAGTCAATGAGCTCTATGTAACAAAATAGCACGCAGCAACCACCTTCTACCCAGCTGAGTCCAGCCCTCAGGGCTTCCATACCATTTCCCATTCTGTTGGGGAAAATCTTTTAAAGTCCACCTCTGGCTACAACCCGCTGTATAGCTTTGGGCTTTCCTCAGTGTCCTCACTGCCACCTGTGTTTTGTCTGCGCTGCCACTGGCCCCTCTTGTCCCAGCATGCAGGTGAGAGAGGCTGTCACCATCATTTATACAGTCCTCTCCTGTCCTCAAACCCTAAGGAAAAATTTCACCCTGATTACGTGTACAGAGTAAAAACACAAGGTATCCCAAATACAAGGAGAGTATATGCAGCTCAATATTGGGTCCCCCTCCTGCCAAATACAACTGCAAAATACAACAGAGTTAAATACACAGCATGAGGATTTTGCAAATCTCATCCCTATTGTTAAGCAGAATTCCTATTAGTGAAAAAGAACTCAGAGCACAGCAGCTTACTAACTGTGGCTTCTCAAGATAGTTTCTTTCTACAAGTTTTTTTTCTTTAAGTTTTTTTCCTTTGTTTTCACCTATGATTTTCCAGAGTATAAACAAGTACCTACTGATTTGTCAGTTTTATTATGCATTAATTCTTTTCACCATGTTAGTTCCCTTATTTCACACTACCAACAGCTTCCATCTCAACTGTCTTTTAAATGTAAGTTGTTCATGTCAACTTTAACGTATCAACAGAAAAAGCAGGAAAAAAAAGTCCAGCCATCATAACTGCAGCTATTTGTATTGCTAATAATTGTAAAAAACGTCTCTGTTCATCTTAATAAAGAAGCTATTTAATTCAAATTGCTCTCGGAAAAAAAAAAACAAAACACATTAAAACAAATCAGGTTCAACACTACTACCCTGAACAGCAGGACTGCTGGGGGAAATAAGGCACTGAGCCAGTTACATTTCTGGCTTATAGACAAAATTAAACGAAAAAAGTTAGACGTGACACTCTTTAGCACGTCTACAACAAGAAACATTTAGACTTACAAATTTCCTTCACATTAAGTATGTTAAGCAAAAATAGAAATAAAATTATAATGAACTTTTTTTGGTGTAAGAACTTACTTCCAAAATATATATAACATAAAAACCACAGACCACACAAAGAATAAAATTTCTGATTAAAAAGCCTTCCTAGGTATATTTAAAAAATAAAATAACAACACTAAGGATTTCCAGATGTTAGATAGGAATTATTTGGTATTTGCTTTTGGTTTTCCTTACAATTCTACTTCTTAGTATCTTTAAACTAAAACCTTAGTTACATATATGATGACCCAATCCCTTCATGACCTGTCATATTTTAAGTTTACAGAACAGTAAACAGTCAGAAACTGAATACAATAGAATGGCATTCTTCAAATCCAGATCCTAAAGTCACAAAATACTAATGACCAATTTTTTATCTTCCAATATTGAAACTGCATCACTAAACTACAGTGAAGACTTACAAAATCAATCTTGTGAATAGCTCACAGAAAAGATGGGAATCACTGTCCCCAGTGAGGCATAAGCTGTAACGATAGTTTACTACAGAAAATTAATGACATTATTCATATGTGTCCATACATTAATGGAGAAATATTTAAGTCATATGGAACCACACTGTACTTCATTGTTAGGATATTAATCAAGAAAAAAACCAGTGACTCCTTGCACTTGTATTTCTATTAAGCTTTTTGAAGAAGCTTATTTTAAAAATATAAAACAGATGCACAATATATTTGCATAACATACCTGGACAGACACATGCGGCTACCTTGAAACATAAATCTTTTAAATTATTCCATGTAAGATTAGGAAAAAAAGCTGCAAAATTTCTTATCAGCACTGCTAAATATTATTCAGAATACCCTGTACTCATTAATTTTCTCCTAGTGAGCTCCTGTCAGGTCATTTGATTAAAAACAATTTTGGAAGTATCCTGGGTTCTAATTTAGGTACAGCTAAGAATGCTCAAATTAATTTTTGATTACAAGTTTTCCTCTGTTCCCCAAAGGCTAAAAATGCATTAAAGCATAACATAGTATGGGGATTGAAATTGCTTTTTGAGACCTATGTTTTATCTGATGACATTTTTACTCTCTGCATTAATCTCGTCTTCCTGTTAACAGTTTCTGTGTATAGTGTATAACACAAAAGCCCTATGATGGATTGCAACAAAAGCTCTTTATTATAGTCTTGACAGAGACAGATAACTAATCCAGTGTTAATTTAAAATCAAAACCTTAGTACCAGAACTAAGGGTACAGTTTCTTTGGTTTAAGAATATCTTATTATGACATGCTACCTTTGAAAATTTTCTACAATTTTCCTTGAAAATAAATTATATTCTGCACATTAACAGTTACCTTTGTTACACAGTCCATTACCAGTCCAGGATAAGACCTCCTAAATGCACATATCAATTTTATAACAATCTCATAAAATTTACCAAATGCAAATAAAATCAATGCCGGTATATTTCTGTTGCACAGATAAAACCCCTTGCTTTTGAACGGACAGTATTTCCTGGCAGTAAATTATAAATATTTAAAGAAAAGGTACCTGAACTTCCCAGCTGCTAAGAAAAGCAACCTGGTAGGTACTGGGCAGATAAGGTGATTTCACCCTGGCTGCGGCACTGAAGTGCTGCGCTCCCCATCGGCAGTGCCCTGCCAACTTCCAGAACTCCTCCCGTCGGGGGAGCCCCCGGGCTGGGGCACTGATCGGCTCAGTCAACACCTCCCACGGCAGCTCCGAAACAGGGCTGGCCCTCGCAGCAAGGCATTAGAATTCAACACACAGCGCCTGCCCTAACAACAGAGCTGTCCTTACAAAGGAAACACAGACGCGCTCGCCCCCGGTGACCAAAGCCTGCCCTTTTTTCCCCCAGACACAAGTGGAGAACCCCCTGAAGGCAAAGCGGTTAAGAAGTAATTATTCCTTTGGTACCAAGCTACTACTGGTAGATATTAAATTATGATGTGCCAAAAATGAAATAAGTAAGTTGCTGTACATTGGTGAGGCAAGGAAGGAGGGGGAATTCAACAGCCTGGGTGTTGTGTTGATCTTACTGATGAATCTGAGAAGGAAATTGAATGCAAATGAAACAATAAATGATGCTGGGAATCTACACTAGTAATGAGACCAATGTACAGACAGCAGTGACTAAGAAACATCACACAATGCAGTTCCCGTATATTAATTCACCAGTGATACACACTATATTAACTAGTACTCACTAAAATAAATAACAGGTGTCAACAATGACTATCGGAAGCTTATTGTGCCTCAAAACATTACTAGAGATTTCAAGAGTGATGTTAGCACTGGAAGAGCAACAAATGAGTCACATATTTAAAAATGAAATTTTCACTGCACTTTATCCTATGATACCAGCTGTCTAAATGCATTTTATGCTTGGATACCAAATCCACAAATAACAGATTACTGGTTTTGATTTTCTTTTTCACAGTTTTAAAGAAGGAATTAAGATATACCAACTATCAAGGGGGATATAAAGATGTGTAATAATCACCTTATTATTACTAGCTGAGCTTCTTTGTAGATGAATTTACCCCCTTGTGAACAGTGAAATTCCCGAGAAGAGGATTTGTTGCAAAAAATGCCAAGGCACAGAAACAGTATTTTTCCCTGTCTACTGTTATTTATGCTACTTAACATGTTTGAAGAGCCACGCTGCAGGAAAAAGGTATTAATATCTACAGAGAAGCTGTTTACTTTTGAACCGAAATGCTATTAAATATTCAACAGTCCAGAAACAGTCCCATTCAAATATCATCATTTTACATAGGGGATTTCCAGTAATTTCTTGGGTAAACTCTTCTACAACCAACCACATCTCACACACAGAAAAATGTGTCAATTTTCCCTCTTTCCCTCTGAGTTTTGTTCCTCTGTACTTTCAGATTACATATATTAATTCTTATTTCTTGTTGCTTGCAACATTCAGGTATTTATAGATCTCATACCCTTTCTGTGCTTGCAATTCTACCAGGTTATAAATTTCTGTTCTTATTTAGCAGAAAAAAACCATTAAAGTCTCACTAATTCCAGTAATGTTTATTACTCTTGCTCAAATACCATCTAATTTATCAGCACCTATTGGAATCCAAAACTGAAAGCAGCATTCTGGATGCATTTGTGTTACATAAGCATACCTAAACAAGTCTAAACATCAGGATGGTGTTCAGCTGGCAATGTGCGCTGGCAGTCCAGAGAGCAAACCGTATCCTGGGCTGCATGACAAGCAGTGTGACCAGCAGCTTGAGGGAGGGCATCCTCCCCCTCTACCTTGCTCTCGTGAGACTCCATCCACTTCTGGTGTCTCCAATATAAGTGTAGTGACAGGAGCAGGTAGTGACAGAACAAGGTGTAATGGCTTTCAGCTGGAAGAGAAATTCTTCACTATAAAGGTGGTGAGGCACTGGCATAGTTTGCCCAGAGAAGCTGTGAATGCCCCATCCCTGGAACTGTTCAAGAGAGGCTGGATGGGGCTCTGAAAAACCTGATCTAGTGCAAGGTGTCCATGCCCATTGAGGGGGTTTGAAAGTAGGTGATCTTTAGAGGTCCTCTCCAACCCAAATCATTCTATGTCTCTGAAAATACTTTTAGTTATAACATTATTTGTTGCTATCACCTGCTCTAAATTTGCACCTGCATAAATTCATTTTTGCAAATTTTATTCCCCTGGTTAAGTTTCTTGTTTGGATGTCCATTGAAGGTTGAGGTCTGAGATCCAGACTCTCAACTACTGGTCCTTTAAGTAGCTACTCTGAAGTGAAATGAGATTCTTTACAGGACCACATTAACAACTTGCAATAGCAAGTTTTTTCTATTAGCCTTATTTATATGACTTCCAAAGAATAAATAAACCTTTACAGAAAATCAAAGAAACTACCCATGCCAATATTTATTAAGAAGAAATGTGATGCTATTTGCCCTTCTGTCATAACAATTTGATGAAAGATTATACAAAAGAACAGGTGCTCACTTAGAAAATTTATGCAGCAAGTAGGGATTACATGCGTGAAGGTTTTTTTAAATGTTATATTTTAATAAATGAATTCTAATATTTCATTATTTCAACACCTTAAAATATATCACACAGAAAAACTTATTTTCCAGACAAAATTAATTTCCTTGTAATTTCACAAGCAGCATTTAAAGACCTTATATTTACATATGTATTTTTCCCCAAATTTAAATACTGAAATTAATTCTAGCCAGCATGTACTTTTTCTGTTCATGTCTGAGTTTAAGAAATATTTCTGCCAGGAAATGAATAAATACTGCAGAGAAAACTAATTTTTTTGTGAAGATCAGAATGAATTAAAGCTAGTCCTCTCAAGGGTTTTGTATCATGGTTGATTGTGAGCTTTAACTAAAGCTGTTCCCATAATAGGGATATCTGTATGATGCCTTTCCTCTCTGGTTTCCTGTATCTATTTACAGGTAAATCAACACTGTCACCTTTCCATTGCCCATAACATTTGCAAAGTCATACATTTTCATAATATCTGCAGTAGTTTAACGATATTTCAAATATCTGTTCCTCTGTGATATTTCTCTCAAGTCTGAAGCCATTTAGAAATTATTGAGATGAAATAGGAATCAGACAAACAGAAAAACAATGACTGCATTCACCTCCTTTTCTTGACCCGAGGTTTGGAAACTTAATTTTTACAATTTTTAATGGTTTTATGCTAGGCATTGAACAACAATTACTTGAAGTTACTAGCTTAAATAACTGAGTGTTTTCAGTTGTGCTTTCATCTTACATCAGACTTTTTAATAGAGGTAAAGGTACACCCACAAGGCTGATGGCATCAACAGTATTAAATCACTATGAGCAAAAAACCTGCAGGTACATATTTATCAGGGAAAAGAAGGTGCTCTCAGTCCGCAGGAAAAACATCCTCAGGACCGCTAAACGTGACAATCATAGTATCTTCCGTGATAAAGCAAAACACCGACTAAATGCAGATCTCTGCTGGCTCCTTCCAGGGAGTCAAGGAAACCTCAGACGTGAAAAGCAAAAGAAAAGAAGGTGAATCTGTTTATTCTCGATGCAATAAAGCAAAAAGATTAGCCCAGCCAGCCAAGAGGAAGGGCAGATTTTGTATGGGAGTTAATAAAGTTGGCTCTTTCTCTCTTAACAAGTAGTTAGCAAAAAGTAGATAGTGATAGAACAGGGATGTAGAAACGAGATTTATCTTTAGCTGTCTCTACAGGTAGCTGTGAAAAAGATAGCTTGAAATTGCTAGACTTTGAACCAGTACATACAATTATCAAGCAATAAAGATACCTGTTTGCCTCAAAGGTAGATAAAGTAAACACCAAGGAACTTAATAATTTCAATAATTCCTTTTACAATTAAAATATGCTAACTGTAGATATTCAGAGAATTTAGGACAGAGTATTAGAACAGAATTGTATAAAATGCTAATTATCAATATTAATTCTGTAATCTAAATGTTCATTTCAAGCACGGAAAAAGAGAGGAAGGAAATGGACATGTCTGGGAACAAAACACAGTTTCAAGGACGGCAGCTGGAAATCACCATACCTAGCTAAATGTTGGAGTTTCCACAGAATGCACAGAAATTACAGGTGCCTATAAAGAGCAACCCAGTCTGTTTACATTTTTTTTTTTTTTCTACCAAGGATATATGAAACAAACAAGTAATCGAAAAGGCCTTCATGTACTTCAGGTTAACTCTATCTACCCTCTTTGAAGCACAGGCACCAAAGGAAGGATGATTCTTGCCTCCTGAACGACTGCTGTTAGCAGAACTCACAAGTCAAGAAATGGGAAGACTGATTAAAGGATGGACACAAGATTAGGAGGAAAGATTTCACGCCTCCCTTATTGCAGTAATAAAAAGCATTAAGCCACAGAACGCTTTGTGTGAAAGCACTTGAAACCGAGCAAGCAAATAAGGAAGCCACATCTTATCCAGAAATTGGGATATTAGCTGCAAGCAGGAGAACTTAGTTCCCAGATCTTAATCCCAGAAAATAATCATGCACTTAAAACATATATATAGTCATTAGATAAAACTATATCCAGAATTATTGATTTGAAAATTAGGTATGTGTCCTTCCAATTTTATATGTCCTGGTTACTTGAAAGGTATTTTTCCTCTATTACCTAGCTCCTTCTCCCCTAGAAAGGAGAAGAGACATAGGTTTAAGTCACCTATCTTGAATGCTGTACCGACATTTTTCAGTGGTCTAATATGGCATTACCAACTAAGTGTTCTATCAGTCAGAGACAGTAATGACCACTCTCAGATGAGATGAAATCGGCCATAGACCTAATCCCCAAATCACCTTTCCAAGCTTCTCCTGGGAATGATGGAGAATTTAGGAGGCTATCCACATATCTAGACAAATTAGGCACCTCTAAGCAAGTGTGGGTGATGCAAGTTAAATGTTTCAAACAGGCAAGGAGGAGCCTAATGTATTTATACACACAGCGTTAAGCAGTCTTGGAAAATAAACAGATTTTACTATCTGAGATGTATATATTTTGAGTATTTAAATACCATTTGGCTAGGATATGTCATCCTTAAACCACAAACCTAATCCTATGTAATGTAGAAGACAACGCTGTATAATCGTATTTATGAACTAATCAAGCTCCATCTTAAATCTAGTTACAACCTTGACCTGACATTAAATTTAAGCACAATTCACTCCTTAGATGACAGAATATAATATGCGAATTCCATTCTAGATTTATGATTAATATTAATTTTTTCCCATTTTAGAAGTGTTCTTCATTGCCCACTTTTCTTAAAAAATTCTGTTTCTCCAACTGTACTTTTGTGCTTTATTATGTTTCCAGTTTTACATAACTAAACCTACTATAATTAAACATAATTAAAACTGGGAAACAATATGCCTTTTTGAGAGAGGGACAAGTAGTCTAGTCAAGGAAGTTCAGAGTACCTTGATTATTACACGGACATTGGTTCAACTCAAGAGATGTTCTTTGGATATTGATTCAGGTTATTATATTAACTTGCAGCCAGGACACTGTAATTAGTACGTTGATGAAACACCAGTCAGGAATCCACATAATCTGGAGACATGCCTGAAAAGGAGTGGATGTGGAACTAAACATGGGATTCAGCACAGGGATGGGCTGTTATGTGATGCAGTAATATGATGCATCTTATCAGTGTATGGGAAGAGGATGTAGGGAAACACTAGGGAAAATCCATTGTACAGACCACAGCTTGGAGAAGGTAAGCAGAAGCGGAAACTAAATCCAGTCCAAGCCATGGGTCTGCTGTTCCCCAGTATAAAGGCATATTCACAGCCTATTTTTGAAAGGGAAAGGTAAATGTCTACGCAAATACACCTCATGGATTGTAACAGAGGTGGAAGAATTCCACTGATCAAATACCACGAGACTACTAAAAACAAAATGAGAAGTTTCTTCCTCTTTAAAACAGAGCTCTTACCTAAACAGTCTCTTTGAGACATGGACAGATAAGAGTATAAAGGCACCACTGTGCCTGGGAAAGTTTCACAAACATTCATACAAATTGGAAACATTCACTGGAGCATGACCAAAGAAGAGCAATGGAGCTGGTGAAGGGTCTGGAGCACAAATCCCATGAGGAGCTGCTGAGGGAGCTTGGGTTATTTAACCTGGAGGAAAGGAGGCTCAGGAGTGACTCTATCTCTCTCTAAAACTACCTGAGAGGAGGTTGTAGCCAGGTGGGAGCTGGTCTCTTCTCCCAAGCAACGAATGGCAGGATGAGGAAACTGCCTCAAGTTGTGCCGGGATGGTTTAGACCAGACATTAGGAAAAATTTCTTCACTGAAAGGGTTGTCAGTCATTGGAACAGGCTGCCCAGGGAAGTGGTGGAGTCACCATCACTGGAGGTATTTAAAATACATGCAGATGTGGCACTTGGGGACACAGTTTAGTGGTGAAATTGCCAGTATTAGGCTATCGGTTGGACTCCATGACCTTAAAGGTCACTTTCAACCAAATGATGCTATGATTCATACAAAACTTAGTGCAAATTCAGATAGTCATCTGTCTTTCTGTAAGTAAAAAAAACCCAAAATTAATTAATATTTCTCTGTATTTTTCTATAGTAAAATCTTTATTTCAATGATAACATAATTTTGTACCACTAAAATTCTTAGCAACAAATTTGAAGTAATCCCCCCAAAAAAGCTAAAGAAAAATTTCTATTTTTTGCAATAAATATGAGAAATACAAGCCGTAAATAAAATCCTTGCCTTACCCTATACACCACAATGACAGATGCAATCAAATAACATCTGCTTAGCTACTTCTCAAGATCTTGAGATTAGCTCAGCTGGTTAGAGCATGGTGATAACACCAAGGCTGTGGGTCCCTTCCAACTCAGAATACTCTGTGAAATCTGTGAATCTTCAACCAAAATCCTTATCAAAAGACCAGAAAACAACCAAGGAAAGTAAAAAGCTTGCTCAAAAAGGTACTTTTTGTACCTTTAGTGCAACCTGAAATAAATTAATGCTTCTAACTGCAACAAGTAAAAGCTAAACCAGCCACCACATGTCAACTGTATTACTTGCAGATCAATACTGGAATAGAAATGGCTATCCACATAATAAAGTAGATATCAAGTTCCTACTAATAGTCTGGAGATTCTTTTCAACAGTAAGCAGGAGAGAATACCACATTGGTGACAAAACTGATACTGATGTTCATTCACTAAGCAAATGCATATTTTTATACTTACATATAGATACACTGAAAGGTCCCAAAGATGAGATTTATAAAAGAAAACTTTACTTGGTTTCGCAAAATATGATTTCTGCATGTTTCTCAGAATCCACAGCGACTTTATCAGTTTTTATAATCCATAACCACAATTTAGTAGTGTTCCAAAATGGCTAGACTCTCATGTGGTGTGAGTCAAGAATTCACAGCTGAACTCATGACTAAAAAGGCTAACAAAATTACCAGCTTTGATAATTTATATTTAATGCACACGGCAACTCCTACATGCTTGGAGTTATTTTATTAGTGCTGGGATGATCCATTCCAATGTACATGAGTCAGGGGGAGGGAGTGGCACAGTAATCTGAGTATTACAGCAACAAGAAAGAGGTTTCAAAATTTATATCCCAATCATACACTGAACCAACTTTCCTCCAGAGAACTAATCAAAAAGAAACTAACAAAAAAAAACCCAAACAATGGTAAGAAGACAAACCCTCTGATTTACCATTAAGCTATATCACAAGTCCAAAGCATCTTCTTCTAATACCCAGTTTATGTCCAGCACCACTACAGGGAAAATAATTTTTTAATAGAAGAGAAAAAGGAAAAAACCAAAAAAAAAACAAACCAAAAAGAGACCTTGTATAAGACTTTACAGTAATACCATTATCATTGTATAAATATTTAGACAACCTTGTCCATAAATAAAAAATTGAAGTAATTGTCCAGCACTTTCAGTCATGTAGTCATTCCTAATGAAGGCTGCAAGTTTACCTAGCCATAATTATTCCCCACTACTGCTGTCACTCAAAAATATTACTGCCTATTGAAGAAAGAGAAGCATCTCTTCACCTAATTAAAGAAAATAACCAAATGCTTATGCAACACTTAGAGCAAAACTGTTGAGGATAAGAGGAGATTCTTGTTATTATTTGTAGACCCAGTCCACGTAACAACAGTGACAATTCAACTGACAAAAAAAAGCTCTAGGAAAAGGTTTTTCTCACTACAAAACTAGATAATTTCACTGTGAAGGTGCTTTGCTGAGCATGTTTCATTATTTAAATAGTTTTCAATCATTGCCATGGTTTTTTAGTGATTTCTAATAGCTGATACAGAATGAGCAGAAAGTAAGTTCCCATACTTCTCAGAAGTTTGCATGAGACTGATACACTTTTTGTCTTCAAGGGGCATCAGTTTCTTACCTGCCACTTCCAACTTACTTAAAGGTCACCTGTTCCTTCTAAAAATAACCACAGATGAGAACAATTCTAAAAATCCCTTTTCAGCTTCTGGTCAGGATTGCTGAAATTGTACTGAAAATATGACACTGGGCACCCCTGGACAGGAGGCAAGCACAAAGAGCCTGAAGCCTGGTGAAATGGCTCCACAGGGTGAGTTCCTTGGCATGAAAGCACTTTTAACCAGAGACTATTTCAGGAAGCCTTGACATCTCCTCCAAGACAAAGTCACTCCAATACAAAAAACACAAGGACCTCTGCCAGGGCTTCCTAAAGGAGAATCCCCTAGGGACTGCTGTCAGAATTTCCTGCTGCTTAGTGTCACTTTGGAGAGACCCCAACTTGATAGCTGGACTCTTTAATCAGCCATGTTCAGTAGAGCACCTTTTGCAACTCTTGCTTTTCTAACCTCCCCAGGCTTTTTTGATGGGGAAAGAGGCAGGCAGCAAAGGCAACTTCTGCTACAGCACTCTTCCCTTCAGCCTGCTACCCAACAAGATCTGTCTCTGTGTTGAACCCATTCAGGTGCTCAGGAAACTGAAGACTGCAAGAACCCACAATGAACAAATCCAAAGATTTAAAAGACTTGAAAAATCATAAAGCTGAGTAAAAAAACGAGGTATAGTTTCAAGGTCATCTACAGTCTATTCTTCCATTATAAGGAAGGATCCATTATACACAAGTTATTACTAGCAAATGATGCCTTAAGAAGTCTGGCAAACTCCCAAAGAAAGTTGTTGCAATGTTTCACAAAAAACTACAGGTCATCTGCATTCTTGAGAACAAACATCTTTCGCTATACCTGGAAATAAATATTAATGCCACAAATAAAAAAATATTGGGCAAACACAGGAGAAGAGAAGGAGGTGTGTGTGCGTGGGGGAGTTCTCTCAACAAAAAGAGCTTGTCTAGTGAAACAACCTGACCCCCGGAGAACTGTACCTCGGTTTTGTGCCTGCCTCAAAGCTTCAATCACAGAAGCTCTAGCAAATTTAGCTTGAGCTATCAGTGGTGTCTGCTGATGTACTGAGCTGACAGTAAACAATGTCTACTACCTGGGAGGCAAATTCCAATGGTTATAAATATTGTACACACACACACAAATGAAATTCTTAACTGTTAATGCTACTGGATTATTCGCTTACATTTTTTAGAGGAAAGAACAGGCAAATTTCAGTAAAAGCTAAATCTTTACAAATGTTCTGAAAAATTCAAGCTAAAGTTATACCAGAAAATATATAAACACTATATTCAGTATTCAATACGTTTTAAATTATTGTCTTTGGCTGGGTGCATACTGTATTTGCCCCATTTCTGTGTTAAATAAAGCCTCACACTTCTTTTAGTATTAAAATAGACTCTTTTGAGACACTATACAAATTAAACACAAAGTAACCACTTGATCCGGTGTGCTACAGGAGATTTCCTCACGCATTAATGGAACATACATATAAAATAGGACAACTAGAAAGTGACACTACAAAAACATAAAGAAAATGGAAGGACTTCATTGTACAACTCTGAAGGGCTGCTGAATTTCAAACAAAGAATTCAGGAGGCAGAGGAGGGAACACAGATAGCATTGACTTACGTTATTCTCATTATTCAAACGACAAGCTTCCTGGAGTTTGTTCACTGAAGTGAGGATAGTTAATTTTAACTATTCAATAAATTCCATAGATCTGCTGAAAAGCCTTGTGAGGCATGGACTAAAGATCTTTCGCCTGGCATCCCTAACTGCACAGGCTAACTGCTTCAAAACACGACATGCTAAATCTGTAGAGGTATGGACCACTCTATAAATCCTACTAGGATAAGTCTGAAGTGTTCAAGGTATTAAATTTAGATAAAATTAATCCAAAAAAGGCCAAATTATTTGTGTGGGTTCTCCTAGTAGAGCACACAGAACAAAGGGTAAAGAAGTGATGATGAAAATTACTAAGGTTTTCTTTTTGTGCTTATATTATTTTTACAGCAGTATCATGTTGAGACTCTATTTGGTGCTAGATGCTGAATTACTACATTAGTCCTGCCCTGAAGATCTCATTTAGTTTTAGAGGTCAAATCTCTAATAACTGTGGAAGCCTGACCTACTGGCACCCAACTCACTTAAGACTAGAGATCAGAAGGAGGAAATGCTGATTATGCAACTTGGTTGTTTTTTCGTTTGTTTCTAATTAAGGAAAAATGCCATTTCCTTTTTTTGGATAAAACGAATTATTTTTCCCTTAGAATGACAGGGATATACATTTAAACAAAAATGTTCTGTCAAATACATCATTCTAATGTTACTATTCTGGCTGATCTGTTCAGCTATTTGTTCCATTTTACTATTCTGGGCTTTCAACAGAAGAGCTGGAAAAAGTACACATTTGCATAATTCTACATCACCAGTGTTTCTACATTAACAGCAAGCACTATACAGCTCATACTTTTAGTGCATAACACTTAAGACATATAATTTTGTACTTTTCCATGCCATTTTTTCCTTTCTAACTTTCATTTTGTATACAATTACATTTTAAAACATGTTTTAAATGCTCAGTTTTATCAAACTATTAATGCTTATGTTTCAATATTTATGGAATGCATTAATAATTCAGAATACATTATTTAGAATTTCAGCATTAGAACGGGAATTGAAAATTCAACAGACCATTTTACATCAATTTCTTGTCCTAAATAAAAACATACCAGGCATATTGGAAACTTTGTGAAAGGAAGCCCAGGGACAAAAAAAAAAAAAAAAAAAAAAAAAAACCCCCAAAAATAAATAGTGGTGACAGATCTATGTAATAAATAGTGAAATGGCAACTTGAGGCCATTTCCTCTTGTCCTATCACTTGTTACCTGGGAGAGAAAAGATCAACCCCTACTCTGCTACAACCTCCTTCCAGGTAGTTGTAGAGAGCAACGAGATCCCTTGGGGAGTTTCCTTCACTCCAAACCAAACACCCCCAGCTCCCTTGGCAGCTCCTCATAGGATTTACTCTCCCTTCACCAGCTTCACTGCTCTCCTCTGGACACACTTCAGCACCTCAGTGTCTTCCTTGTAGTGAGGGGCCCAAAACTGAATGCAGTATTTGAGGTTGGCCCCACCAGTGCCAAATACAGAGTAACAATGACTGCCTTGGTCCTGCTGGTCACACTGTTCCTGACATAGTCCTGGATGCCATCGGCCTTCCTGGCCACCTGGGCACACTGCTGGCTCATGTTCAGCTGCTATTGATCAGCATTCCCAGGTCCTTTTCCGCTGGGCTGCTTTCCAACCACTCTTCCCCCAGCCTGTAGTCCTGCATGAGGTTGTTGAGACCAAAGTGCACAACCTGGCACTTTGCCATGTTGAACTTCATACAATTGGCCTCAGGCCCTCGATCCAGCCTGTCCAGATCCCTCTGCAGAGCCTTTCTGCCCTCCAGATCAACACTCCCACCCAACTTGGAGCCATATGCAAACTGACTATAGGGAACAATCGATCCCCTGGTCCAGATCATCAATAAAGATATTAAAGAGAACTGGCCCCTGTACTGGCCCCTGGGGAACACAAAAGTTACTCCCAGAAGTAATACTTCCAGAAAGTGGAAATTATGTAAAAATGAGGATGGCTGTTAAAAAGCCAGAAGGGGCTCCTGAAGCAACTGAATCATTCCAGGCAGAAGTAGAGACTACTGAAGGATATCATATCAAAAGAGCAGTGCCAGAGCACACAACTTACTAAAGCAAATGCTGCTAAAGAATAAAGTGTGATAAGCTAAATAAACAACTACATCATTAAGTAAATAATCAGAGGTTTGGTTTAAAAATGAAAGTAACTATGGAAGAAGCTTGGTGAAGAAGATTTGTGTACAAACATACAAATTAACTTATCACCTTAGCTCCTTGGTGTCCTGCCAAGGGTTCTAATGAAATATACAATGAAGTAGCCAAAAAAATAGCCAAATAACTACAACCTCTTTGGTATCTAAACATCGGAGCTGAAAACTGCAGTGCCAAGTTTGAGAAACAAAAAAATTCTGAGGAATACATTTGGGTAAGCATGAGATCTGATAATAGGAAGTGTAATAAAGGACAGAATTAGTGAACATCTCACTAAATACAATCCATCAGCAAAGAGCCAACATAGCTTCTGCAAAAGCAAGTCTCATCTGACAGACCTGTTGAAGTTCTCTGCAGGGGTTACAACCTCAAGGACAAGGGTGATCCAGCTCATGCCGCCTACTCACTTCATGTAAAAGGCTTCAAACAAAATTCTTCTCTAAAGGTTTTTCAGGAAAGTAAGCTGCTGAGATATAAAAGCAAAGGTTTTGGTATGCAAAAATAACTGATTAAAACAGAGGAACCAGAAGATCAGAGTTCAGACTCAGTTCTCACAATGTCACCTGCACAGGGGGTTGTACTGGGAACTGTCCTGGTGTATTGGGTCTGGCTGAGCTGGAGTTCATTTCCCCACAGCAGCCCTCACAGTGCTGTGCTTTGCACTGGTAGCTAGAAGGGTGTTGGTAACACACCGGTGTTTTGGCTACTCCTGAGCACAGCATCAGCACTGTAACATTCCTTCCTCAATCAAGAGCAAGATCCTGGGAAGGGACACAAGTAGCCCAGCTGACCCAAACTGACCAAAGGGATATTCAACACCATATGATGTAGCTCAGATATAAAAGCTAAGGCAAGGAGCAGAAAGGTGGGCATTCACTGTCTCCAGTGGCTGCCTGCTGAGGCACTGTTGCTCGTGCTGAAGCCCTGCTGCTTGGAGGTGGCCAACCATTGCTCTGATGGGAAGTAGAGAATAAACCATGTTATCTTTTGCTTTGCTTCTGCTTTAAATAAACTGCCTTATCCCAACCCATGAGTTGTTTTCCATCTTATTTTATCTGCTGTTCAGTTGGGAAGGGGATTGATAAAGCAACTGGGTGAGCACCTGGCGTCCAGCCAAGGTCAACCCACCACACCTATTAAACACATTCGTAAGTAACATGGCAAGGGAGAAGGAAAAAGGGATGGCAGTACATCAGTGAAGTGAGAAAAATCTACTGATGGTACATACTACAAAGTTGTAAAGAGGAATGCCTGAAAGACCAGCAAAAATGCCTGATCAGGCTGAGTGATCAGGTAATAAAATGGTTGGTGAAATTCAATTTAGATTCAAGTAAAACAATACACGTATGGAAAACTAATCCTAGCTTCATATATAAAACAAGAGGCTCTGAGTAGACCAGTAACACTAAGGAGCAGAAGAGTGGGGCTGTGCTAGATAATTCCATGAAAGCATCAACTTGGTGCTTGGCCATACTAATAAAGTGAATTAGGAAATTCAGGAAGTGTTATGAAAATTAGGAAAGGAAAAAATAAGGAAAATCAGGAAAGGAAAAGAGTATCAAACAGAAAAAAAGAGACATTCTATATAATTCTATACAATTATGCTTGTTCCATACTTTAAATATTGCACAAACCTTGTGCCTGTTCCTCTCAATAGAGGATACAGTGGAAGTGGAAAGGGTTCCAAGAGGACAAGAGGGATCTATGGTACGAATTGTCCCTGTACATGGAATGCTCAAATGCATGGAATGCTTCTGTTTACAAAAAAATGTGAGTCTGGGAGCACTTGTGACAGAGATCTACAAAATCCTTAGTAGCAACATCTTACACAGAGATTAAGTATTCATGGTTTCTTGCAATAAAACAAACAAACGGATAGCATAAAAAGGTAGCAGTCATGTTCCAAGACAACATGTGGTCAGATTTCAGACAATTTCCAACAGTGCAGGGGACACTGAAAACAAGAAGTTCACCCAAAGAAGTCAAGCTAAAAACACAAGCACTTGTGGGAGTTCACTGCACGCACCTAAACAGACTAACCCCAAGTGTTTACAAAACCTTCAAGCTGCAAATGCTCAGAAACTGAAAGAATATTAGGAAGCATCATATGGGCTAATCCTATTCTTACATTTCTCTAGGCATCTGCTGGTGGCTACTGCTGAAGTAAGAATACTGAGCAAGACAGATCAGTGCAGATTCTGGTTAGCTATTTGGGTGCAATTTTTTCTGCAAACTAACAATCACATTAAAAAGGTTGAGCTAAGGGGGTACAATCATATCTAATAACTTTACAGTAGTTTAAATACTTAAAAGATAAGCACTCAAATTGCATTCTGTTGTCCTTGAACTCATGCTCACGCGGAAGTTCCTATCTTTAGAAGTTCAAACCCTTCTTGCAACTTAGTCATTGAACCTATGAAAGTTAGGTATGATTAATCCTATAGTAAATAGTTTATCTATAATCCCTTATTTGAATAATCTTTTCTCTGGATTTTAGGTATTTTCATGTGTTTACTGCTCTGTGTTGCTCAGCCAATAGCATACAGCCAGACTCAGGCAAGAAAGTCCAATATGACAAATCCTGTCATATGATTTTCCTTTAACCAAGTTCCATTTGATATCTACTGCAGGGCTATAAAACTTTAAGGGAAAGCTACTTCAGAACCACACAACTCTGTTTGATTAAACACTCCTTCCCATTTCCAACCTAAATGTACTCATGCTCACCCTTCCAGATACTTGTTCTTTAGCCAGGACCATCATTTATCTTAAGTAACTCTTCTTCCTTCAGTATTTACCTTATGCTGTACTTATGTGGGGGAGGGAGTCACAGCTCCTTTAAACTTTAACTTTGTACATCAAACAAATCACTCTCCTAGTCCTTAGCTGCATGTATTAGTCATAATATATCATCCCTGAATACAAAATTTTACATTAGATCTTTCCAGTGCTTTGTAAAATGGGACTATTTTACTTCTAGCTATTTCACAAATACTTCATCTGATATAGCCTAATAGCAAATTTGCCTTTTACAGAATTCAGATTCATTTTTGCTTGGCAATTATTGTCTAGGTCAGCTAGGGCTTCTCCAGTTTCCTTATGCACTCTTCTATGGATAAATGTAAAAATGCTTCTTTTGACATTTGCACTTGTAATTACATTTCACCCTAATCAATTCAGTCTTCAGTCTTCCACCATTTAGTGATGCTTTTCATTTTCTCATCTACACATGAGAACATCAACCATTTCTCACCTTCTACCTACTGATTAAGACTGGTATCTCCAAGAGACTTGCAACAACAGACAAGGAAACAAGAGACAGAAAAACACTGGCACAAATACTGGCATTAATATTGCCTATGCCTGTTTAGGTAGGTATTGGACAACAAGTTATAAGCAGGGTTTTGATGGACTATAATGAAGTAGTTTTACAGATATTAAGTGATGAATAACATTAACAGTAGCATGAAAAGCAGCAGTTTCTGTATGACTGTGCAAGCTAATTGCGCCTGGAAAGTCTTCTTTACATATGCACTGTCCATTCTGTAATATATTGTGTACTGAAAACCTTTTAAAAGCTTTATTTCATTACTTCTGTTTCTTTTCCATTAAAGATACATTCATCAGATAACGCTGCTTTCAGAATGTTTAAATGATTTTTTTTATATAACTGCAAAATGGAATGTTTTATTCTCTATGTACAGAACTACCAAAAATAACAAATGTGCCTTAAGTAATCTCACTCAATTAACTGTTCCAGTTTTAACTGCTCTTGTTAAAGTATATCCAAGTCACATATCAGATACAATATAGGACTCTACACTAAAGGAGAGAGCATAAGGAAATAGCTGGCTGGCTCTAGAGATCAAACTCTCAGGCTCCATTAAGCATCTTAATTTTCAAGACACTGTATGTATAGCCTTAGATACAGAAAATGAGTATTCCCAATGCTCAATATCCTGACTAGAGGAAATAGGTACAACTACCAAAATGAAATATGCAAGATAAATGTTCCTGAAATTTTACCTCTTTTATGTACTTAGATACCCAAGCTGCACTTGAAGTAAGCATTTTCCACATTTAGTTTTTTCACCCATATTATCTGTGTCCAAACAACTGGATTAATTGATGCTATTGCCTGTATCTCACATAACAGACTAAGCACTGATGCACAATTAGGAAACACCGATTCACTAAACATTTACTCAGATCCACCCTTCTCACTTTCCAGAATGCCTTAAGCACAGGCATTGGTAACCTACATATTTCTGAAATCTGGCAAAGAAAGAAGAGTTGTGGTTTGGGCTTAACTCCGTACTGTCTACATGCATCAAAAGTGCTCACCTAATTCCTCCTGGTCTGCATTCCTACAGAACACAGCAGCAGGAATGGCCAGCCTTGGTTTCTAAACAGCCCTTGCTGGAAGCTGGATACCTAAGCACGATGACAGCTCAACCTCCAGGCCTGAAATCAGCACAGTCTTCAAAGTTTATGGAAGTTTTTACTAGAAACTTTACACACAGGTGGCAGTTAATTAGATTTTTCAGTTATTCAGATCCCTCTCTTGACCTTGGAAATCTGAATCTGACGCAAACTCAAAGCTGGGGAGTATTTCAGAGTACAATAGCTATATACATCCCTTCCCTGTTCTTACTCTTTCCCAGTGCCATAGATGGGAGTATGAGATTTGTTTCCTCCATTTTGGCTGGGCTCTGCACAGCTCTTACACAGCACTTCACATATCACGATCAACAGGCAAAAGCAACTTTACGTCATAAAGGAGTTTTTAAAGTTTATGAAAACAAAGTAATGGAGGATAATAAAAACTGTTTCATTACAACTGTAGGGCATTCTCCAGTAGTTCAACACAGAATATACATAAGCAGAGATGCAAGTGTACACACACAAGAAAAAACAGCTGAAGGATATATTTGTTGTCAAAAACACAGGAAGTTGTGAATTGAAGCCATTAGTATACAAGATAGGTTTGAGAATCTTGTGGTCAATTTTCTGTCACCTGTACTTATCCAAAATTCTAGAGTTTCGTCTACATTTGAACTATAAAAGAAAACCCCCCAAAAAACCCCACACACCCAAAACAAGCAAACCCCGATCTATGATTCACTTTACTTCCTAAAAAGTGCAGTTCTGTTAGTGGTTAAGTTTTTTTACAGGTAAGTGTCAACACACTTTGCTGTTAGGAAGTGAAACCAGCTTCTATCATTCACTTTTATCACTCCATCTATTAACACCATTTCTTAGCGGTAGTAGTAGATTTGAAACTTTAAAAAACCAAACAAACCACCAAGGAAGTGTAGATCAAGGCACAGGGAAAATATTTTTGATTTGTGGCTTGCACAGGCACACTCTGTGAAAATAAATCTGCCTTAATCCTCTTGCCCTGAAAAAATCCAGAAGTTCTTTCCAAGCACTTTAAAAATGCAGTTTCTCTTTAATAAGCATTAGCAGTGAAAGCAGCACTATGCAATGAACATTTCAACCAATCTGTCTTCAATATTCACTGTATATTTACTAGATTCATGAAAAAGGAATAAAAATTCCCATCTGTTAAGCTGTTTCTACAGATAAAAGTTAACACTTGTTTATGAAATGGTGCTACTCCTTCCACAAACATCCTGAGAGCCTTTTACAGAGCAACTTTCCCAAGAGCTCTGGCAAAGAAATGCCAGCTGACTCTGAGCAGGAAAGAAAAGGGACATGATGAAGATGATCTTCCCTAGAAGCAAGATCTAAGAGACACACTTTGTAGAAGAACTCACATTTTAAGGCTACAAAAGCAGCATTTGGTCAGATCTTTGAATAACTGAATACATAGGATGATCTCATGTCTAATACAAAAAATGTTATCTTTATTATGATGAATTATCTTAAATTAGATTCATTTATTTTTATTTCAGACAAATTCAGAATCCTTAAATCAAACCATTCCAAGAACCTTGGGCAACACAGGTATTTGGAAAGAGTTTTGCAGAAATTCTGCAAATTTTTTTTCCACACAATTAAACATTTTTTTCCAACAAAAAAATGTATCTCTCTTCATTTTTCATGGTACTCTTCAACTTTACTCCAGTGGAAGGAGTACTTTCAAGAATAGGGACTCTCAGTGGTACGTGTTCCCCTTCCAATACCTTCAGTTCTTGATAGTTGTACACATCCCAACACAGAGCTGAAGTTCAGACTATGGTTTCCATTGCCAGTGGCGTACTCAACATTAAAAAGAACAACCAACACCACAACATCTCAGGAAACAGTATCTTGAAATGTGAATTCTGAACACTGGTACAGAAAGATCACTGTCACCCCACCTTAACTAGCTGATTATAGACAGATGTACTAGCAGAAAGAGATCCATGTTTAATTTTTCTTCTTCCATGTAAATTGTAATATATCTAATTATAAAAGGTCATTTTATCCTTTCCTTGAGTGATGTTACGAAGCCAACCCTAAAAGCCTGAGCTGTAGTTACATAATCCTAAAAGCAAACAAAGATTAAAATTTGTGAGGAAAATTAAACACTACCACTTCTAAACCTCCTGAAACGAACAGGCTTTGGGAAAGTAATATTTCCTTTCCTTGAAGAGCTGCTCCCATCAGCAGAAGGCGCCAGCATCAGTCATACCCCAATTACTCTCTTCTGTTACTGATATGCATGCTTACCCAGAACTTTTGAAATACACTACTGTTTACCAGCATAACTTGGAGGGTAGGCTAATGGATTGCTTCACAGCCTAGGTGCCAATTCTGCTACGCAAAATTTTAAAAAAGGTATAGACACCAGAGCTGTAGTCATAAATATATAGAGAATTCTTACTGTGATTGCTGCAATCATGCCAAGCAGCCAGATTAAAAGCATATGAAATGGTTACACTGTATTTTTAAAAAAGCTAAATAAATTTAGAGGCTTTTTTAAAAAAAGTTTCAAATGTCATAGCTAAATTAGCAGATATAAAACGGCTTTTAAAATTGCTACTTACTTTAAAGAAAAGTAAATTAAAATAATAAGCTTGCCATAGAATATACCACACAAAGAATGAAAGAATGAAGGCTGTCTGTACCTTTTTTCAAGTTATTATGTAATGAAGTTACTCAGTATTGCAATGCAGACCCTAAACTGGTCTAGAACAAGGTTATCAGCTCAATTCTATTACATAAAGTCATGATGAAAATCAGAAACCAAAAATCTCTGATGTACATTTTCTTAAAACCCACTCTATGAAACAAGATACATTTATCATGTCATCTAAAAATATGAGATATGCATTCCAGAGTATAAATGCTGAAGTTTGCTTTTGGCACTGTTGTAGATGATTAACTACCTTTTTATTCCTGCTTTCCTTTTAGCAAAGGAGAGCTGAAGACTTCAGATACCCAACGCAGGTATTATTTAAATATAAAAACAATGTATACAATGTGAAATCCCAACAGTCACATTAAAATAAAACCTCATGCTCTACTAGAATGTCTGAAAAGAAGCCTCTCAATTAGAAATAAGATTCCTATCCTGTGGAAATCCCAATCCTACAAACTGATCTAAAAAAAAAAATGTGTTTGTAGTTCTACTCTGTCAAAATAATTTGTAGGAATGACAACAGAAGTCTAGTGGATATAAATGTATTAAAGACAGAAGGAATTTTAAAAATAATTAATCCTGATATTAACAGTCCTTATTTTGTACATACAAGACATTAATGACAATGTCTTTTAGTTTGGTTTAAAAAAATGGGGGTGGGAAAATTGTATTCAGGGGTCCAGAGCTCCTAGGTAGAAGTAATTCTCCCTCTCTATGTGATTTTACCTTCTACCTGCAGTATAAGTAGTTTGCAATTTTGCTGTATTTTATCACAATTATCCCGAGCCTCCATAGTTAGGTCCATTGGGGGTTTTTTTGTTTGTTTTGTTTCATGTGGGTTTGGGGTTTTTTTTGGGGGGTGGCGTGGAATAGGTGGGGGTTGCTTTGATTTTTGTTGTTTTGGGGGTTTTTGGTTTGAGGTTTTTTTGCTTCTTTTTTTTTGTTTAGGGTTTGCAGTTCTTTTCCCAAAAAGAGATTTTTAATTTCACTATTTGTTGTGCCGAACCTTTCTTTCCACTATATTAAGGCCTTTTACAGAAAAACCGTCACACAGTCTCAAAATATGCAGCTCAGAATCCTTTTTTTTTTTTACCCCCAGTAAAACACTGGATGGGGAGAGGAGAAGAAAGCGGTTGGAAAGATGCTTGAAGGACCATCCTCACTTTAGAGCTCAGTGAGTCTGTACATTTCAGTACATAATACATAATTTTATTAAAGCACTAGAAGCAAGATCAAATGAAAGCATGCTGTCTTTTCCACAAGTGGTCCAAACCACATCATGGATACTTCTTACAGGGAACAATGCTATCTTCCTCCTACTATGCATAGCTCTCAGCTGCTCATCTCTCCTTCTTTTTCCAGTCTTTGAGCACAGTAAATTGAAAATCAGAACTGAAAGAAAAGTCAAACCAACACACAAATAAAACACCTCTCTGTAAAGAAAGACAAAATCCATGTATTTCAAATAATTATGCTTCTCTAAGGATTTTCAATCTACTAAAATTCCAGCCATTCACCTAGAATTAAATAATTAATTCAGGCTGAATAGTATGGGGTTTTAATTGTTTTGACTACTTTGTGAGTATAAAAATCAGAAACACAACTACTGCCTTTGGACTACGCAGGAGTTCAGCTTTTTCACAGCAGGTTACCTCTCCTTAAAAACCTTAAACCTTGTCAGTACAGGGGCAGCATATAAATTCTCAGTTTCCATATATTTGTTCCTGTTTTGAAACACTGAGAAAACCCCCAGATTTGCATGTAAATTACATACAACTATGCCCATTTTACAGTGCTAAAGTATGTAAGTTCTACTCTTCCTCTACCTTCCAATTCTACTATTAAATATAAATGCAACTGAAGTGCTTTGGGCAACTCAAAACCAACAGTTTCCTTGTGCACGCAATTTTGGCCACTTCAGGTCTTCAACTAATTTGCTGATTTTCAAAATAACTCAGACAACACTGATTTAAAAATTAATTTAGTTTCCTGACTCCTCCATTACTATATTTAATGAAACCACTCTTACTAGAGCATAAACTATGTTTTCATGCACAGTTGGCAAGATTCGCTATAGCCCCAGACGACGCCAAACCAGTATCTACGGATTTTACTCCATATTATTAAAAGGGAGAGAATATATTTACAATCTCTTTAAACAACAGTTTTGGATGCTGGTTTTTTTAAATTTCTTTTCATTTTTAGAGTTACATAACTCATGGTTAGAATGAGAAGTTTCAGAAACACCTTTCATGGGGACAGAAAATGAGAAGGAATTATTTGTCATCTTCTTTTT